>JXOV01001631.1:0-15326 GCA_001014945.1 Clogmia albipunctata
CAAGCATAATAACTAAACATACATACATTATTTTTATCAAATGTCATAAGAAAAATTTAAAAACTTTTGTTTGGGAATTTTTTCATATTCGGTTATGTAAATATTTTTTGTAAATAATTAATTTCTNATTAATTTCTAATAAACATTTTATATAAAAAAAAAAAAATATATATGTGCACATCGGCAACAAGAGCCCGGGATCTGAATATTGGTTATTACTGTTTCGAATCTGTAGCGTCTCTGAGATACTTCTGAGTCAAGTTTGATAAACGAAAGCTGTTATGGACAGAATCTAAACCAAAAACGGAGCCTACTATGCCAATCTCAAGCTTTTAACTCTCAGCTTTTGTCCAGAGCTGATTACGAATGGTAACAACATAGTAAGATTCGTAAAATCAAAGTACTTGAGATGGCCACGTATTCAGTCGCGTATTCGACGGAATTCTTGTGTGCAAGAAAAAGAGAGGCCGACCATAAGGAAGATGGATTGACGCAGTGGAGGAGGATATATGTGCAATGAATGTCAGCGGGTATAGCGATTTGGCCCACGATTGGGACTTCTGAAGGGCGATTTGTTTGGATGCGATTGCTCACCCTGAACTGTTAGCAGAAAGAAGAAGGAGATTTTCAATCAAGTCAACTGGAAATAGATTCTCCAATAACAAATTTAATTTTGAAATACTTTTAACTATACAAAAAAACACTTAGAAGAAAATTTTCTTTACCGACTTTCATAATAAAGATTTTCAGATATAAAATTGCTTATTGCCCAAATTTATAAAAATTGAATAGTGTACTGTACCTGTCGGTACAACGACGTATTAAAAACATGAGGCAATTTTAAGCTTAGCGTCGTCAAGGCTGGCTTAATTAAATTAACATGTTGTTGTTTGTAGGGTAAAATTGCACTGCGACCTAAGGTCTATTGTACCTCCTGGTGATTTGGCCTGATCAAAGTCGGTTTATATTACATCCTCAAGTCCACTTGCTTTTATAAAGCGTAATAGGCTTGGTATTTCTATGGTCGCTACTAAAATTAACATTAACATCGAATTAAAATCTTTCATTTTTAACCTTAGTATAAATAGTGACCTCATCTATAAGCCAAGAAAAGTGTACCTGGGAAGTCTTTATACGTAGTATTATTCAATTGCTCGTAAAATCTCAGGTATCATAAGATCTTGGATCATATGGATCCCACAAAGTAGTTAAGACATTCTGACATTGAAAGTATTTTTATTACTGAGCCATAGGTACCGTTAGGCGACAAGAATCATTTTTACAGTAACGTCTCACTAAATTTCAAACAGCCATAGCGGCTTCAATACTTGTCCTATATTAATTTTTAAAATTTCACTCGATTTCTTATAAAATACAGATTCCATAGACATTTAAATGTCAAACTATAGCAATTAATCGGTAATTTCTATTTTTAACTGGGTTCGTCATTTAACGATATTTATTTTTATTTATCATAAATATTTCAATGTCACAGTCGCGTTAGCAAATTTTAGGCAAAAAAGACCACGGGTTAGCCTTTGAGAAACATTTGAGTAGAGCGTTTCGACAAGAATTTTAACATGGAAGAAAGCAAGTACCGAGCAGTTATTGAATTTTTTATGCTAAACGAACACACTGCAGTGGAGATCAAAATCGATAACGTGTACAGGAAATCATCACCAGCACAAATTTTTTTACAAGTGGATTCATTAATTCAGGATCGGGAAGATGTTCATTTACCGGAATATGGCGGCGGAGGACCCACAACGGCAGGTATTGAAGTAAACATTACATTAATAGAACAATTTGTTCTAATGGACAGGCGACAAAGGCGGAAGAGACACTATACAAGTGTCGAAAGGATCATCAAAATCGAACTTAGTTACAATTTTGCAAAGTGAATACCGAAACTTCTTTCGGCAGTGGAAATGGAACGGAATCAAGGAATTGATTAAGAAATGTTGTAAGTACGTATACATACAAACGACGATGCTATTTTCCCGGACGTCTACGCGACAAAGGCTATAGGCTCGCAATTTCGCATGTTTATTGGTATCAAGTTCATTTCGGCGATCATAGAGAAATAATAGTAATTAAAAAGGGACGGGTGACATGAGCGAGACAGTTCGAGCGTTAAATTTTAAATTGGAATTTATTTGCGAAATGAAAGACATAGAAAATTTAAATGTATGGAAGTTACAGTGAAAAGGGTCGAGCCTTTAATAACCGAAATAATGAAGAAGTGTACTACGTACAATTTTTAACACGTTAACGACTAGTGACACTTTATCTGAAACAAGCACGTTTTGTATGCAAATTAGACAAAATACCATTTATAATTAAGTTATTACTCTAATCAGGTAATAAATGTGAAGCCTTTATCAGGTGTTTAAGACAATTTGATTATTTTTTTTATTGCAGAACTAAAATTAACCTCGATGTTTTTTTGAATAAATTAAACAATTGTCGTCATTCGGGTCTATTCTGTTTTAATGAAATTTAATTCAATTTATTTATATATTATAGATAACAATTGACACTTTTAAATAAGTTTAAATTGTTCTTGGCGGCAAGCGTTGTTTTTAAGTTTTGACAATGATTATTATTTTGGATCTAAAATAGAGTAATTGTTATTCATTGTGTGAGTAGTTGGGACTTTGGTAAAAAAACAGTCAACAGGAAAGAATTAAGAATAAATGTTAGAAAAAACATGTTATAACCGGTGGTGTTTTTTCGGTCCAACACTAATATTTTGCAAATATAAGAATGAATAATTGTCTTGGACGAGTTGAAACTATTTTGAGAAGGCATCTACGTTTTATTGGCATTCTTCCAGCGACTTCTGAAGAGAAATGTACCAAGAATACTTTTTCAGTTTTTTATCGCGCTAAGCTTCTCTTAATAAAAATTGTATTTAATCAGTCCTCTCATGACCGGTCGCGTTCCTTACATACATAACCTTACATACAGAATTTTTAATTAATTAATTGGTTGATCCATTTACGACCCATTTGAAATTTAGATCAGCGTAATCGAAAAAAGCGACTTAAAATGTACGAGTAATGTATTCCAAAGAAATTTCTTTATCGTTTGCGAATATCACTAAATTGTCAATATATCTAAATAAACCAATACGCAATGTGTTGAATTAGTTTTTAAATGAGAAATATAGTATATTTTGATACAAGTGGTTAAATAGAAGTTATTACAGCACGAATTTACCATGAATTTTGACGGGCGCAGCGAGTTAAAAAAGGAAAATGAGTTCTGTAATAACCGATTTCACATATGTATTAAACGCTATTTTGTGTAATTCTGAAAAAATTCTTGTTAATCGATAATTACTAATAAAAAGGTTTGCAACGGGTTTTTCAAATCGTGGAACAACAACTCACAACGAAATTTTCATATTTAATTAATAAATTTGGTTATGACAACAATATGTAATTTCATTAAATTGGTGACAATTTGAGTGCCAATTTTAAAATATTAAGTAAAACTTTACAGAGCCAATTTACGTTAAAAAGAGGCTACTTGTCGATACGGAATTACACAAAAATAATTATACTACTTTTTGATGTGTCATAATAATGGCAATTATCAGATTCTATAGTGAACCTTCTTAAAATTAGAGTTTTACCAAAATTTAAATTTAAATCCATTTATTTGTATTAGTATTGGTATTGTACACGAACAAATATAGATTATTATATTATAAATGGATGACTAAATTAGAAGTAACATAATAAATTTCAAATCCCAATAATTTTTAACAAAGTGAATTCTTTGGTAACTTACCATTTGTGGTCATTTGGTGTCACTTTATGGCACTATAGATTCCTTGTATTTGCATTATATCCAGTTTCTGGGAAGATTCAATACGAAATCATGTAAAATACTATATTATTTAACGTTGTCAATAATGAAAATTACAATAAATGGCAAGCACTTGGTCTGGTATGAAATTCATTGAAGCTTATTTCTAATTGACATTAAATTAAAGTCTAAAGGATTACTTAGGTCACTATTTTGTTGCATATCCTTAGTAAAGAAACCACTCTATTTCGGACTTCTTATTTAAACTTATAAACTCCGACTTTGCTTTCTGGACATCTAACATAGTTTAATTAGTCTATTTTGAAAACCAAATAACAATAGTCTAACACCCTAGTCGGTTTCAACATTACAAATCTAAATTACATTACGCACAGTGGAAATTATCACTTCAGTAGACGTTAGCACTAATAATTCCGCTTTAATTGACAATAAAACAGATAAATTACAATTTATCAGGAATAACCAACAATGTAGGCAAAACCACTTTTAAGGTAATAGATAAAGAAGACCTCAAAACGACAGGAAACATTTCGGCGAAAATAAACAGCTCTAATAATTTGTATTTGGAAATATAGGTATTGTCTATGTTTACTTTTATCCAAAGGAAATGATAAATCATTAATAAATTTATGTTAATTATTTTAGATTCTGTAATTTCGTACACCTAGGACGATAATCAACGGGTTAGTAAAAATTGTGGTCTTTTCAATTTTGTTTGATGTTTTTTTTGTAAACTTGTAATTTTTAATATTCAGTTAAATGGTTTTGTATTACTTTTACATTTTTCAGGTTTAGTGAATAATTATAAGCTTTTCTTATAATTTACAAACTGATTTTTAAATCTTGAAGATTACATGTACTATCATTGAAAATACCAAACCTTGTGTAATTGAGATTAAATCATCATTTACATAAATTTGCTCAGTAAAAGATGAGACATTTAGTTATATAGTTATTAATTTGTTTGTGGTACATTATTTGACTTCACAGGGAAAGTAAAGGGTAAATATACTATGACGAACCATCTCTATTGACGTCTACATTCTGGCTATACGATATTACGTTTTCTTCGAAGACGGCGGGCAATATGTCGACTTAGCATCCTTCACTTTTACATTGCGCAATGAGCGTTGATTTAATTGTTATTCTTTCCACTTTGCCTAACCCCAAATATGCAGAATTTTTGACTCTATTGATTAAATCTTTTTTTGAGACCATTGAGATAGATATTATCGAAAAATCGACGGTGAAATGTCTTTTCCGTAAGAATATACAGATATAAAAGATTATATAAATTTAAATGTAACATTATATCAGGTGGGTTAATTCGATGATTTAAATTGGTGAATCTACAGAAAATAGCTGCTGCAGCTGAATTGGATCTCTTGACTTTGCTTGGACCGTTTCATTCAAGAAAGGCCTGTACTCGTTGATTCGTGTGATGTGAGAGCTTTTGAAGGTATCTCACTCTCAGATGCTCTACAGTAAAGCTAACTTGTTGAAGGTGTATATCCCTAAAGATGGAGCGCATTCGTACGTACTACCGGGCGCCACGCACGGAAGGTACTAAGGATGTTGCGAATATTGGCATGCGCTGAACATCCACACCAATTTTGACCTCCGCAAGAATTCAGTGCGGATGTTTTGTGAATGCGGATGACTAATAAAGCTGTACTTTTTGAGCAATTAAGAACAAAACATTCACTTGGTAACCAGATTGGATAAACCAAAAATAATACTTTTCATGAAATATAATTAAATAACTTTAATATTTGATTATTGATAACAAATTATTTGTGTTGTTTTCTCAAAGCCTTTTTATTATGGCTTTAATATGAAATTATAAACATTCGCAAAAAAACGATATTCGCTCCATCTTAGCGTTACAGCGATTTGCATTGGCAATAAAATCATAAAGAATAAACACTAACAGAGTAATTTTATTATGTAAGCTACAAAATTAAAATAAATATTTTCGCTTTATACAACATTGATTTTTTAAAAACGGAAAAAAAACAAATAACAATCTAAACAAATAATAAAGATTCATTACCAAATTGGTTTCTGCTTAACAAAAAGCCAATTATTTTTATAATTCACTCCAGTTTTAAGCAATCATTATAATTACATTAACAATAAAGATATTAAAAAAATTATATTTCTTATTACATAAGAACCCAACTCGTACTCCAATGAATATTTTATTTGTTTTGTTCTCATTGCAATATTATTTTAACAGACACGAATTCTGATTCAATAACAGCCCTTTAACTTGAATTAAATATCGTAATAACGGAATCATTCAATAAAATTGTGCGTTTTACCCCTGTATGTCAATTTGTATTTATTTAATTTTTAATTATAGTGTACGACATGCATTAATTGTGACTACAAGACTGTCTCTATTCGCAGCAATTGGAATATTAGCCAAACAAGTTCTGACATTAGCAAGGGCAGTTACAGCTTGGGCATTTAGGTCATTGTAAATGGTATCAGCCTGCTGTTGGATCAAGTCATAGTTGAGGGTAACAGCTGCAGCTTCGGCACATCCTTTGGCTGTTTGCTTCTCCGATTTTGTGGAACAAATTTGGATGTGCTCGACACAGTTACAGAGTTTGTCCTCCGCTTCCAGAGCAGTGGAATTTAGGTTACTAATGCCGGTTTGAGTGGCGGTTCTGCTAAAAGTGGAATTGGAATTGGTAATGCATGCATCGACAGCAGCCAACAAAGTTTCCCTGAAGTTATTAATGTCAGTATTCTTGTTTAAGGCACATTGTTCCCTAGCTGCGTTATCTAAATCATACACAACATTAGCAGCGATCATTCCCAAATATCTGGTGTTTTCTAATATCGACAATCGTCTATTGAGCTCAGCTTCACGCCTTTCGTCTTCGTATTCGTCGAATCTTTCTTCAACCCGAGTCTCTAAATCACTTATGATAGAGGACACATTAGATTTGTAGTTTTCAAGCTGATTCCATAATCGACCTAGGCACAAGAAGTCCAGTTTGGAAGCACAGGACCTAAGAGTCAAAGTTGACGAAGTCGAGCGATGACGTCCATGCTTATGTCGATGCGCTTCAGCAATTGAACCCTACTCAAAAAGTGAAAACTTTGAATTCTATTAAAGTTACAATAGGATATATTTACCAGTGCAATTAAGGACACTATTACAAAAATCACCGTATGAGACTTCATGTTCTCGAATTTCTGAATCATTTGTTGTTTAATTGACGCTTTTATACAAAATTTCTAAATATGGTTTTGTACCTGGATTGATTAGAATTTATCACGAGCAATTCAAAATGCCATAACTCAAGAAGTGGTGATAATTTATCACAAAACGTAAGAACTTTAGTATATAATTTGGTCAATTTAAGGCCAATAAAACCATTATCCCAACTGAATGTCAAATAAATATTTCCTTTATAAAATCTAACGGTTTTAATTTGATAGGACGCCTAATTAAGTGCTAAAACAATATAGAAATAAATTGATATCTCTGCACTCAATTTATTTTAAATTCTTGTTTGGCTATTATGTTTCTATTGGGATCTTTTAAATGTTATTTATTTTATAATAAAACTGATAAAAATAAAACTTTAATATTTTATTTGAGTTTATCGTCTGAATAAATTACTTCCTAATAAACAATTCTTTAAGGGGAGAGTTGTATAAAAACTCAAATTTCGTTGTATTAATTCACAGTCTTTGAACATGAAGTGTCTTACGATTATTCTACTTTTGATTTGCGTCAACACTTTGGTAAGTTTTGTACTAATTACATTTATGTTAGATTAAATAAATTATTTAATAAATATAGGACCAGTTTGTTGGAGCACACCCATCAACTGATCACGAGCATGATCATGATCATCATCATCATCATCACCACCATCATCCTCGGTATCCTCCAACCCATATGCAGTTGACATCCTGTGCTGCCAAGTTAGACTTTTTATGCTTGAGTCGTTTGAACAGCGTCATTGAAACATACAATGACAATGTCGTTTCTATAGTGAATAAGCTCAAATCCGATATCAACAACCGACTCGAACAATTTGATTCGACCAAAATTACTACAGAAAACACTTGGATTCAAACTGTGAGTGTGGCTACCATGGATTTAATCCAACAACATGCACAGAAAGTTTTAGGTGCGCCTTCCACAGCAACGTTGAATTGCATTCTAGTTGTGAGACAAAAGGTTAACAGTTTCTTTAATGTTAAATTGCTTCAAGTTCAGAGTTGTATTCGAAACAGTACTGTAAATTTGAACACCAATCGGTTGATAACGAATTTAACAGAAACAGCTGCTCTCGCCTCAAATAAGATTTGCGACTGTGTCTCCAACATCACCACATGTTCATCCACAGGAGATAAATCAGCTGCTAAAGGATGTGCTGAAGCGGCGGCTGCAAACTTGAACATCGCCTCAATTCAACAACAGGCTGATTCCATTTATTCCCAACTCGACACCGCAGCAGTAACAGCCACTATAGAGTACAATACTTGCTTGACTAATCTCAACATTAATACGGATAAAGGTGCCCTTTCAACCGAAATTGGTGGCTGTTAATTTTGCTTGTAGGCTATAAATATTTAAATAAATAGTGATTCAGGAGACATACAAGAGAGTTTTATTATTCTTCATCTAGAAAAACAATTAAACAGATTTTATGAAGGAAATTATTTTGATAGCGACAGAGAGAATAACAATGTATAATTTAGTGACCATCTCATCACCATGATGTTACTGAGTTATATTTAGTATTTTATCGGAAGTCCATTTATCATACAAGACTTCATATTTTTAAACACTTTAAACGGAAATCGTACTTTTTTGGATTACTTTACAAAATCAAATTTCCTTTTTAAATCATCGAACCTCATCTGTACTTGCTGTAATTACCCAGAACTAGAAGTTGCAGTAAATGTTAATGAAATTCAGTTGGACCAAGAATAAGGCATTGACCTACTGTACTGCTCGTAAATGAAATTTCAGACTCATTACTAAAACACTCAAATAAATTTAAATCGTAACCATTAATAAAAAGATATTACAAGAAATAAAATGCTTTTTTGGCTTGCACAATAGAACAAATTTATTACAACTAATTGGTGATCAAATACAACTTATGATAATTAAATAATTAGGATTCAATAATATCACTATGTACATGAATAATAGTTACATTATAGCACAAAAATAATTTTTGAGAAAAGGAAAATTCAAAAACAAAAAAAGTTTTTGCTTCTGATGCCTTTGGACAAATACGGTTTAAAAGACGTTATTCACAATCCCAAAATTTTCCTAAAAGTGTGAAATTAGGTTAACATTTAAATAAATCTTCATTTTCTTCTTACTTTAATTTTATTTGACTCAATTCTATTACACGTATAAGCACCAATACAATCATTTGTTTGGGTTGATAGATTTTTTGAAGAAAAAAGTAAATATTCTCAAATCGTTTATCTGGAATAAAAATAAAGCAATTGGAAAAGGTTCCAGGAATTTTAGTTAGTTCACACTGCTACAAGTATTTTTTTATCATATTTATCATACAGTTAAATAAATTTTCGATTTGATATAATTACTATAAAACACATAATAATAGAAAATAATTGTAAGAATCTTAAAATGTTCATGTTGGTGTAATATGGATAGTATTTCAAAGACAGCTGCTATATTATCAATTTCAGTTTTACAACACCTGTCGTGTGTTATAGTTCCGGTTTTCTATTCGGCTTTGAACATATACAAAATGAAATGGCAATTTTTGTTTATGTTATGCTAGAATAGACAAGTGTCATGATAGTTACCAGGCGTCTCCTCCAAGTCAACCCTATTTAGTATATTTACGACACACAAGGAATTAAAAATCAATGTATACTTAAAGATAGGAAGGCTTTCAAAAAAGGTTATTTTCTTTTTGTTCTTATTAGTACACTCGACAAAAAAATACTTAAGATAAATTCAATTAAAATTATGATAATATTAAAATTCATATTTTTAGATAAAAAATAATGGAAATTAGTTTAGAAGAAAATCCTTTACAAAAAATAAAAACGCATTTTATGGTGAAAATTCAATTGTAAAAAACACATTCGTTCCTTTATAAATTTTTATATGAATTAATAAAACATATGTAGTTCCAGTAAGACTAAAAAAGTCGAAAAACTACTTTTTTCCCAAACTTTACAGTAGTAGGTATTGAGAGCAACATGAATCGTTCCCTACCAAAAATAACAAATATCTACAGGTTACTTTTTGAGACCTTATTCGTAAAAACACTGACTGAAGTCTCTTTGCATCATACCATATATAGGGAAGATTTTGTGTCAAAATCAATTAGCTTACAAATGTACTGGAATGTGTAATTGGCATAAACAAAATAAAACCACGCCTCTAAAAAATTAGGGCTAACTAAGTGTATTTATCACAATTACTTTTACGTGGAAATGAGATCGAATTACACGAAGAAATTCATACTTTTTTACAGCAAGAATGTTATAAAAACGAGATGCTAAAACTAGCATACTAGTGTGTTGAATTTGAAAAACTTAATAATTTGTATCGGTCTTTGCAAGGAAAACATGCATTTATAAGAATTGGAGACTATTGCGTCATTTAGAAAGAAACCATAATTGTTAATATTGAAGAACATGAGAAGATGGCGGTATATGGTAGTGTACTTTTTTTAATTATATAAATATGTAGCAAAGCATCTAATGGTTCCCACAATGACTCTTTCACAGAACACTTATTGAAGTATTTTGCGTAGATTAAACATCCTCGCAGACCAGTAAGATAAACATCATAAGATGAACCAAAACTTATTGCACCCTCTTGCTATAATAGTCTTAAAACTATATTCAGATTTAGTGAAGTTTTGGTTGTTAATTCGAAATATCTATACATATTTAGCTTCAAAAGAGCTAATAATTTTCTATTGGTTTTGCAACAACATCAAAATGAAGAGCAATCTTCAATGGTCGTAATTATGATTAAGAACAAATATCGCTCAAAGACTAATATGGAATATTTTCAAACTATACCAGTAATAGAGCGCTGCATCAGAGCAAATAGAGATTTATAGAAATGATATTCAATTGTTTATTGTGAAAGATTGGTAAATGAATAGATAGGGCATTTGACAACTTTGATTGCGTAAACCAATTGGTTAGAGCTAGACCTTCGCAGAGATGGAAACATCTAAGGGCAATACGCGCAATTGTAGAGGGCAGAGACATAAGAAGAACTCAATAGATCTTCAGGTCAAAGTGCGGGAACACCATATTAGAGATAATAGGGCAACTTTAAGGTTTATTTCAAATATTCAAATAAGATCTCTGTTTGATATTTTTTTACAATATGATTGTAATATTAAACAATGTATTTCCATTACATACCTCTTTATATTCCAATGGTCTCTGTTTTCCTTGGCTCAGTTGCGTTTCCTTTCAGAACACAGGGCAGCAATTTCAATGGTTATCGACACTTATTAGGTTCCATTGTAGGTTAAAGCAGCCTGGCTCTAATTTAAGAACCTAAAAAATAAATTTTCATATACAAATTAGATTAATTAAGTAAAGAAATATAATTTCGTATGGACATTTTTCGAAATTTGGAGTAACGGTTCTGTTTTATGGATCAATTATTAAACACGTCCTTCTAAAATGTGAATTTCATTATCACCCAAGAACTTTTCTTTATAAATCAGGAAATATATAAAACTAGATTTTGGCTGTTAAAATTTCCGGGCAGTATTCGATGCCATATTCATAGTAACCCCGTGGTGCTATTATACTTTCCATTAAATCAAAAGTGTATTACTTTAAAACAATTATGAGTACATTCCATTTAAATCAAAACCATTATTGAATTCTGTCCTCAAAGTAACCCAGATCCCGTAGAGAGGTGTTTGTTTTCTGTTTCACTTAAACATCGTCACCAGAAAATGATATGTTCGGTAGAATTATATTATATGTTTTAACATTTAAAAGTTATGTAATCAATCACTATTATAAATATGAAAAATTAATTTAAAATAAAATTTAAAAAAAATATGTTTTATAAATGAATATGTAAATAATAAATAAATTATTAAAACATTAGTTTGTTACAACGGCTACATAGCCGATGTAGTAACGCATCCGGCTGCCTCTTCGGAGGCCATGGGTTCGATCCCTGGGCTGGTAGGATGGACTGCTTTCTTCTTCAACTGGGCTAGGTGTTATTAATTTACTACTAATATACTGAAAATAAACCGTCATGAAAAGTCTAAGCTCGTTGGTTAAGGTTTAGACTCCCCATGTTCCTTAAAGGAATTGAATGGGATTTTTATTTTTTTGTTACAATACAAATGTAAAGATTTAACATAAAATAAATAAAAGAAAGAAATTCCTTTTGAGTTGCAAATTCTTGATTTAACATTAAACTTATGTATTTTTATTTTTTCTGACCGTTACTATTCGGGAATTTATCATTAGTATTATTGGTTTCTAACTTTTATATGATTAATAAATTACTGAGTGTCATTTGGTACGTGTGTGTGAGTTTAGCCGATATTAAATTTTACATTTTTCACCATTTGACCGTAAAGTTTGAATAATTTTATATTTGTGTGTTTGGTAAGAAATATATTTCGGTAAAAAAATTAGTTACCCTATTTACATTAGAACATTCAAAATAAGGAACATTGCAATTGAAATAATTTTCGAAACACACACAATTTTAAATTTCTTACAAATTTTAAAAAATTATCAGTTTTATATCAATATCAATTAATAGTTATTTAAATAACAAGGTCGATAAAATAAGTCATTATTTTTAAGCCACGAGCGTAGCGAGTGCCTAAAAGAAGGCTCGAGTGTTTAATAATGCTTATCGACCGTGTTTCAGAATTTTCTTTTGCATTTTTTAATAAATTTTTAATAAAAATATATATTGCTTATTTCTATAACAATTAAATTTTTATAATTGCTTTTGTTGCATATAATGTACTAGTCTAGTAAAGGATTAGAACATTACTAAATTAAAAATAAATTTCAAATATGCCAATTTAACTGTTTTGCATTTTTTTAAAGAAGTTGAGCTACATAAATAATTTTACCAGAACAAATTTTAGTGTCATAAATCAATTTTATGGAACAAAAATGGATTTAAGAACTAATAACAGATTAAAAATAAAATTTATTTTATTCGAACAATGTGAGTTTATTTTTAATTTTTATTTAATTTTAGAAACTTAACAATTAAAATAATAATAAATTTGAAAAACAGGTAATTAATTTTATTTAATTACTAAATTTACAATTTAAGCTCGTTTAAATGATATGAAACAACCGCAAATTGTTTAGGTGATTGTACTATATTCTTAGTTTAAGCATGTGCTTCATTAATTTACATTTGAGATTACTGCTGTCAGTACAAATCTGGTTTGCATTAGTTTTTGTTCACCCAACCCTGAACTTATATTTGAATATGCAAATATTTGAAAAACAATTAATAAACTTGTTATGAATGGCCACAATTGGAAATACTATCAAATTATTATAATTTCCAAAACTTTATAAATAAGTATTTTTTGGTTTTTGATTTTAATTTAAGAAATAAATATGTTATACTAGATAAAACATGGAAGTACAATATGAAGTACTTAATTTTCAAAAGCAAATTTTTAGTTTTTAAATAATATCTAATTTTCAATTAAAATTTCCCATAATGTTCAAACAAAACATTGCTAATAGTAGTGCTACATATATTTTTATTTAAAGTTATTTTTCAATTTTTTTATTAAATTAATCATTAATATTTTTATTTCAAAAGAATGGCCTAGACTCTCTACTTTGTAAAACTAAGCTTAAGAATGTTACATCCATCTTTAAATAAATACTTACAGGTAATTGTTATCGTTTTATTCACAAGAAAACGAACTATACACAACAAAGACAAGACTACTAATGGTTCCTGAAATAGCCAATTTCGTAATTGTTGACATTTAATAAATTTTAATATTATCACAAAAAATGATAATGTTTCAAGTTTATGAACACAATCTTCAAAAATATAAATTAAACCCTTTCAACTAGAACAAAACAAGTACAACCAAATGTATAGTATATCATTCTAGTAAACAAAAATATCTAGGCCGAATAATAATATATGAGTTGAAATAAATAAAAAGTAACATATTTTGGTTTTGGATTATAACTCTTTGGTAGTACACACCAGGGCCATATTATACAGTAATTGTGTTAAGCTATATATTTTTCAAAATAATCACCTATTTATTAAATTGCTTACTGATTGCATTGAATAATAAATATAAAGTTGTGCGACTCTGTAGAAAATTATTTCCTAGTAATTATTAACAAACATTGCCAAATTATCGAATGTTGAGTTTTCTAATATTCAATTCTCAACGAAGTACTATCAGTGCAGGGAGAAACCACCCTCACTACTTATTCCCATGTTTTCTATAGTCCATGAATAGCTAATAATCTATACTAATTGTTCATATACTAATATTGGACCAATCCTCTAAATTAGTTAAACCTATACTACCCTGAATGGCGGTTTTAACTGCATTTTACTTTATCCTATCGAATCTTTATCAAATTGCAGTTGTAGAATATGTTTTGTAATTGGAAAGAAGGATTCTCAGTGCAGGGCGAAAACACCCTCGCAAAACGAAATTAGGCAATTCAAACTAACCATACATATATGTTAAATTAAATCTCTCCTAATTGTGTCCAGACCTATACTGCCCTTGTGGGCGGTGCTGAATGACGGGTCTAATATCATGTTTATGCTCTCCCATCTAAACGCTCCTCAGATTACAAATTACTATAACGATAGCACTAACTTAGTTAGGGCCTGAAATGCTATTAGGCATGGAGAGCTAGAACAAATTACGTATGGTTGTCCACTATACACCAAAAGAAAAGTTTTCGTGAATCTGGACAATTATCTTATTCAAATATTTTATATGTGAATAAGGGCTATAATTTCCTAGCGGGTACTGCGCCCACCACCATTAACAGATACCTACTTTGTACATAAAATAAACTGGTAAAAAAATTAAACACTTTTAAATTTTGGTAGGTTAGTGAAACGCAAATATATCCCTGCCCTGAGTCATTTTGTACACATTTCCAATACAAATTTGAAAGTCTAAGAAAAATGTTCCGTTAATTATTTCCTTACATAAATAACTAATAATAATAGGTATAGAACTAAATCATTTACCAATTAATAAACATGGTTGTTAGTGAAGTAAGATATAAAGCTACGTGGAATAAGAACGAAATATAATGATATTCTATTCCGTTGTTGGACTAGATATATTTATATGCAACAAAGGCAGGTATAGAATTTTTGTTGTGGAAATAAGAAACATATATTTTTATAAAAACTCAAAAAATTTAGACAATTTTGGTGTAAGTTTATTTGAAAATGCATAAAATTTTGTATGGAACACGGT
>JXOV01001632.1:433-44869 GCA_001014945.1 Clogmia albipunctata
CCATTTTTCATCGTCAGCCACAATCAGCTTCAGAAATGGGTCGATTTTGTTGCGATTCAGCAGCGATTCGCAGATAGAAATTCGTTCCAGCATGTTTTTTGCGTTAGTTTGTGTGGCACCCAAACATTAAGCTTCTTATTAAACAAAGGTTATGCAGATAGTTCCAAACGGGTTTTGGCTTATCTTTAGTTCCTCACCAATTGAATAAGTGCTCAAGTCCCGGTCGGTTTCTACTATTTTCATGATTTTATTGCAATTTTCGACGGCAGGCCTCCCGACGCGTGGTGCATCTTTGACATCGAAATTACCGGAACGGAACCTAGTAAACCACTTTTGGGCTAGACGTTTGTTTACAGTATCGGGCCCATAAGCTAAATTAATTTTTTCAGCTGCTTTGGCTGCTTTTTCGCCTTGATCGAAGACAAATTGTAAAATGGCGAATTTTCTTTTTGCTGGTGTCCATCTTTGATAAGCGCTCACAACCTGCTGAGTCAATCAATCAAAAAACTATCAAAGACAGTGGGAAAAATACCTTTTCATCACCGTATTGCATGTCATGATGCGATACGTAACACTAGAACTATGGACAATAACGCCATCTCATCTAAAAACCGAACGAACTTTTTACTTAACCTTTTATATGTTAGCTCGGATTTAATATTCTATTTGAGTGTCGGTAGATGTTCCATGATTTTCTCGCATTCGCTCGCTTTGCTTTTCCGTTTTACTGGAAACAATGCAAAATGGTGAATCTGATTTTTTATTCCTGAATAAATTACAATAAATTCCGAAACTCCCTTTAAGTGTTTCACCTCAAATGTGTTGGTGTGCTTCAGATAATCATTTTTATAGAATAATGACTGTGCTCGATGCATAATTTGATTTATTAAACAATTTCCTTTCGGCCGATTTAATAAAATTAATGGAATAAATTTTAATGCATATTAAGCTTAATTCTTTGTTGTACTTGTTGTTTTTATAAGTGATTAATAATATTAGGAGTAAAGATTTGTGTATAGTGATAATTATTTATTGTATTAAATAATAACAAAGACATTATGGATATTCACTTAGATAAGAAGTTCTTTAAACATATTTTTATTATTTGTTTAGTTATATTCATTGCCTAGTCAATTGGTTTCTAGTAATTAATAGCATGCATGGCCCAATAATAAATTGTATTATTTATATTCCAACAAACGAGTATTAGTGCTGGGAGAAAAACCCTCACAACATGTTTTAATGATTTAGTCCACAAATAGGTAGTATTCATACTAATTGTCCCTATTATTAACATCCTATGCTCTAAAGCAGTAACGGGCAAACTACGGCCCGCCGAGGTAGTCAATCCGGCCCGCGACATGATTTTGAAAACCACATTGGGTAAATTTTACATATTGAAAAAATAAATTTTGTGTGTAAATAGAACAAAATTAAAATTTTTAAGTATGACAATTAAGCTTATAATACTGAGGAATATAAGAAATTGTCATATATAAAATTATTTTTTTTTCGATTTTTTCCGGCCCGCCAAGATAATTTGTGTGTTTTATCCGGTCCGCCGTGATATTTTGGCCCTCCTCTTAAAAAGTTTGCCGATCACTGTTCTAAAGTGTACATACCTATACTGCCCTAGAGTGCGGTGCACTTTTCCTATCGCATTTTAATAAGTCAAATACTATTATATATATATAGCAACAAATTGGTTAGGTTAAGCAATTGTGATACAGAGGGAAAGCTAGGGCGATATACGAGTAGGGCGTAAGACTGTCCACCATACACTTGGTGATAAGTTATCGTGCATTGCTACAATGATCTTATTCATATATTTATATACGAATAAGGGCAATAATCCCCGAGCTGGTTCTGTGCCCAACCTACCATACCATTAAATAATAAAACAAAAATAAGAATTTCGGCGAGGTATTGATAATTATAGTTTTTTCAAATTATACTCACGGTTCAAAAAACAGTAAAATATTAGATAACGAAGATGATAGAATATGTAATGTGCTTTATAAATCGGAAGACTAAGAATTGTTGCCAAATTTTTGTATAAAATAATAACAAAGTTATATTTTTTCGGGTATTTAGACAATCCGAAATATGTACAGAATTTTGAACATTCGGCCGCGGTGTTATAACAGGTCGTCAGTACTCTAGCAGCTGATATTATAAATCTAAAAATCCTAACTTCGAAAAGTGAGAAAATAGTATAAAAACTGGGCTCATTTTGCATTGAGGATAATATTATAATATGGGGACAATAGACAGCTAATAAAGTAAGAGTTTCGGTTTCCGTAGCTAATAAACAGCTCTATGTATTTAAGCCAAACCATATTAAAATATTTATTTTTAAATTTCCTACAAATCGTCCATGCATAGTTTTGGAATTGGACTGCTAGTCCCGAGTCATTTCAGGTCAGCACTAAAAGAAATGATCAATTTCTTCAATTTGTCCTTATATTTGTTCCATTTATTAATTCTGCTGATATGTTTGAGTATGGATAATAGTTATTTGTACACTTAGGGTTCAAAGTGATATTTTGTTCACTGAGAATTTCAGTTGTCAACCGAAGCTTGCTGAGGTTGACAAGAAATTCGAATGAATTTTATACATTTGTAATCTAGTGTCTTTGATTTGAAAAATGTCAAAAATTGTAATAAAACAATCTCAGTACATTATTTTATTATTATAGTACGTGAGCGTGAGACAAAGTAACAGTTTTTGTTTTTTGTCTCCCTAGAGAAGAAAAACTCATTTTGAATGGATGCTATGAGTGAACAAAAGCTTACTTTGAACGCATCAAATGTATAAAAATATTAATTAATGTAATGAATTTAAATTTTTTATGATAACAATTATTTTTAACTCTAATTACAATTGAATACATTTTTAAATATCAGCTAATGAGAATAATTTTTTGGAAATATTTGTTAACCATGACTTCTAAAGCAAATTTTTATAACACGCAGTATCATTAAAACTGAACCATATCAATTTTCTATACGATATTATAGTATAACTTATATTTTTTTCTGAATTATATTTTTATTAGCTCTATTTCAAATATAAAATATGAATTTTAGCACATTTATTGCAGAAATACGGTTGAACTCTATCAAAAGTTGCAATTTAATTCATTTTGCAAAGTAATTTGCACACTAAATTATACTGATTTTAAAAAAAAAACCCATTCTGAATTATGATAATTTTCAGTTTAAAATTACTTTTGGTTTTATTTTTAAAATTTACTGACATTTTTTCATGGAAAATCCCATGAGATTCTATTTATACCAATATTTATCAATAAAACAATATTTTTCAATAAAATTATTATATTATTTAATTGAGAAAATGAAAAAAATACTATATTAACGATTTCTTTTAATCTACATACCTTAAAACTCAATAAAATAACAATAACTAATCAAAAACGAAAGTGTATTTTAATTGCAGCAACGTTTTTTTCTTCTAAATATTGGAAAGTACTTGAGATATTTAATAATTGAAATTTAATAAAATGAGAAATAAGAGAGAATATAGAAAAAATTCAAGAGAGTTTTGGTCTTTTTCATTGGTTTTTTACTTGTTTATTCTTAATTTTCGAGACTGAAACTCCGTAAAAAACCTTCAAATAAGTACTTTTAAGAGGGTTTGTCGTACATTAAAAATGATTATTTGTTTACTTTTTCCTTTAATGAGAGAGAATATTCAATTGACAAAGAGAGTTTTGGCCCAAAGTTTTTTAAATTTAAATATGAAATATCGAGAGACATCTGTTGGATTATTATAAATTATTTACCAACAGATCCTTGCCGGTCTCGGCATTGTTATTTAGTTTGGAGATGGGGACCATTTTTAATTCTAAGCGAAAACTTTGGTTTATATATGTTTATTCAAACTTTTTAATCTACAAAAAAATATACAATTTTTCCCGTTTCACGTTTGACGTTGAATTTTAAAATTTGAATTGGTTGGTATGATTTTACTGTTGTACGTTTGACGTTGAGTTTTAAAATTTGAATTGACAACATAATGCGAATTTTCGTCGATTTTTTGCCGTTCCTAACCTAAAATTCTTCTGTTGTTAAAATTATGACAGCTGAAGATTATTATTATTGAACAACTCAAAACTAAAAAGCTAAAAAGTGATTTTAAACGGGCGATTTCGCAGCGGAAAATCGGTAATTCGCGAGAGGAAAACAACGACGTCTTTTGGATTACTGTTTGCCATTTGAGCGAAACAAATTCGAGTGAATCTTGGAAGGAAATTCGGAAAAGAAGTTTTCTTTTAGTGCGAAAAGTGTGCAAAATTCTGGCCACCACATTTACAGGAATACCTTCTTACCAGAGTGGAATATAGAGTTTGAACTGGGTGAAGAAAAGAAGGCCAAGTGGAAAAAAGAAGTGCAAATGCGACAAAGTTGTGTTTTTCGCGAGAAAATTACCGCAGTTTAGAATCACACGTAGTTTATGATCCGTCAGTTTATTGATTATAAAACGGTCGGGATTCAGGAAGGAGGTGCACCATCAAAATCTGCATCCAATGGAACGGAATTGGAATAGGTTTTTTGCAGTGATAAGTCGAAGGTAGAAGAAAAATCGATTCGACAAACCTAGCAAGCGAAAGAGAGAGAGGATGGTTGGGAGAGAAAATTTCTTTTTTAACAAAATATTGCAAAAAGTTTAAAACGTTTGCCTTTGCAGTGAAGTGGATAACCTTCGGCATAGTCGAGTGCAAAATTGGTTTCGCTGGAAAGCGCTAAAACAGTGAGATTTGTCCAAAAAATCGCATTTATGTGGAAAACCAAAAGTGGGAAAAAGACAAAGTGCTCACTTTTGTCTCTGTCTTACTCATTGGTTTTTCTCATTTTCCATTAGTTTATTTGCGATTTACCATCATTACAACCGGCATTTGAATGTGTTCCAACCTCTTTGGAGTCAAATCAGCTGCTGTGGCGCCTCATGAGCCCGTATTCGGAACATTCTCTTTGCATGAAAGTTGAGACATATTGTTTTGTTTTTAATTTATTCACTCTCCCAGAGTTTATTGATTGACCCACAAGTTCAAACCACTTTTTTCAATGCCATTTTCGCCAATTCCGCCTCTAATGTACGTGTTACGTTCCTCGTTCGGATAATTGCATTGCAACATAACTGAACCTAATAATATGTTATTCGGAATTCGCTCTCTTTCGGCCCTTTCTCTCTCCCTGAATCTCTCTTTTCGGGAAAACAAAATAGTGAATTTATTGTTTTCCATTTTCCAAGGTGTACTACGAGTGGATATTGTTGATAGCCGAAATATAGTGTGACAATTTCGCAATTGTATGAATTTATTTCGGAGTTGATATAATTATCGAAACATATATAATTTATTGTTGAAAACTGCATCGTGTGGAGAGCGTGTAGAAGTGAAGTGTGTGCGTGCGATTTGCCATGCCGGGTGGTAGTATTCATCAGCAAGAAGCAGCGCCCAATAGTCAACTGATAAACAGCATCCTAGCCAATCATAGTAGCAGTGTCAATACCAGTCAAATTATCAACGCCGCCTCGATTGTCGCCAACAGCATCACCAATAATACGGATATTTTGAGCAGCTGCAATTTGAGCCACAACAACAACAACTTGAGCTCGACCATTAGCCCGAACAGCACGACCGTGTCCCTGAGCCAGGCCCCTCTAGTAGTGGGATCGGTATCAGCAGCGAAAACGACCAGCCCCCAGTCCTCCCTCAGTTCAGCGCCCCTCATCTCGTCCTCGGCCACAGCGTCGCCAGCAGCGCCTCTAGCTGCGGCCGGAGGAGGAGGCGTCGGCAACACAGGCACCTCTGCTGCCGCTGGAGCAGAGGCGGCGGCCTCGACGACCAGCAATGCAGAGGTCGTGACAGGAGGGGCCAAGGTTTCACCACGGGAAAGTGGCGAGGACTCGGAGGATGAGAGCGAGATCCTAGAGGAGAGTCCCTGTGGAAGATGGCTGAAGCGGCGAGAAGAGGTAAGACAAAGTAGAAACAGAAAGCAATTGAATCTGCATACGGAAATACTTAAGAAGATAAGAGGGCAGTGTCTCCAAGACGAACACCGTTGTCTTTTCTCTTAGAAAAATATCATTCACAAAATTCTTAAAATAATTGAAACTCCAGAATTTGATTTAAACTCAAACAAATAAATAATAAACTGATCATAAAATAATATGATTATTTTAATAGGATGGGAACTCATTTTGTTTTTTTAAATAAAATTGTGAGGAAAATCGCTTAATACGTAGGGAAATCCTAAAGAATAACAATTAAATGGCATTTGTAAATAAAATTAAAAGATTGTAACATACAATATTTAAAAAATTTAGCTAAATTATATAAATAAATTAAATTACAAAATAGAAGTAAAAGTTCTAATGTAAAACCATTAATAGTTATTTAAACAATATGTGGGATAAATTAACCATATTTAAACACGAGTATAGTTCTACATAAAAGATACGAGTGTTAAATTTTGTATTTTGCCAACCAGTTTTTTTTACCAAATTTTATACAATTCTCATATTTCATTATTAAATTTGATTAACAAATCATCATATGTCAAAATATATTTTCCATCTGGGCTACTAAGATCTAGAATTATAATTTTTAGTAATTAAATATTAGTGCAAAGTACTAATTTTGTGTATTTAAACGATTTCTGATTGTCTGTGGGTATTGAATAATACATAATTGAACATGATTGAATAATGGATTACTTTCTAGAGGAAGTATTGGCTACTAAAATGTAAACCCTTTTCGATAGAATTTTATAAATAAAATTAATTATTTACCAAAGTTAGATTATTGTATTAGATATACGAACTATAAGTTTTTACGAAGAAAGTCATTTAAATAAGTTACAGATTAAATAAGAGAATGACATAAAGACGGAAACCAATTTATTAAATGCAATTTATATAAATTGAGATTTATGAATTAAAGTGACGTTTTCGTCTATGGAGTGTCGTTCAGAGAACAGAAAGAGTTTTATAAATTGAATGGAGCAAAATGAGAAGACAAAAAACTTGTTAAAAAGTTGATTGCCTTCAGAGAGATGATTGGCGGTGTGCGGGGTAAACGATAGAGTTTAAGGAATTTCTGGTTCTAGACAACATCATGATAGACTTTAATGTGAGGTGGTTGTTGGAATTTGGCCAAAAAATCATTTGTCGGGATTATTGATTTATTATAGAGCAGAAAAAAAGACGTTAATGAAAAGCTTTTTGATTGTTTTCATTAGATGGCATCGCTTTTGTTTCCTGGCTGGCGGAAGAGAAAGAGCCGTGATGATGGTGTTTATTATTATTTGATTTGTCAAAAGCAAAAATAAAAAAAATAATTGCGACAAACCTCCGCAAAATGATAGAAGAGACGGGACGGGTCACAAGGGGGGATATCAGTTAACTGGATGACGACAAATGGTTCCGTTTTAATCTGAATGAATTGTGGTGGGTGGATCAGTTTGCCAGCGCGGAGCGCAGAAAGACACCCAAATTTAATGGCTAAACGATAGCTGTCGAGTTCATTTAGTTGAGGAAAAGGATTTAATGATAGGTATTTTTGGAAATATAAACACGAAATTTCGTTGAGCTCGAGTATTTCCATTTTGGATTAGATTGTGTGTAATGAATAGGTATTCGCTTAATTATGATAATTTGCATTTAAACATGCCAGTCTTGTTAAAAGCCGATGCTAAATATGGAAATTAATGTTAAACCCGACTTGAAGATCCATTTGAGAACTTTTTGTTTTGTGTCTTCATGAGATTCTATTTATAGCTCGCGGGTTATTTAGATCTTTTAATAAATGCCACCAGTTAACACACACCCCTAAACCGGGTATTGAAAGCTTTTTCATTGAAGATGATCAAATGTGCTTGGCTCTTAGTTTCAGTTACTCTGACGCTATTTATAATCTTGCATTTATCTAGCAGTTGGCAAAATTAGACATCCATAAATTACCCCGCTAGAAATTATGTCATACTGATTACAGGCTGATTAAAAAGATAAGATACTTTTAATAGCTTTGAGATTATGGCTTTTGGAAGCTCAGCTGAATTTTTTATAATAAGATTTCCGCTTTCTTGGGTTTATTTCTTTTATCTGTCCTTGATTCTTAAATTTAATTAATTTCATACAATTATTTGACTAACAATAATTAATTGATATCAAAATATATTAAATAAAAGATATTCTCTTTATGAAAAACATTATTATATTTTTATTTAAATAAATTGAAATGTTGCAAATTATTCTGTAACATTCTGCTTTATTGTGAAATATTAACCTTGAAGTTAATATTTGAAAACCTTTTATTATGACCAATTGATTATAAGATTTAAGCATTATTTAAGGTCTCTGACTCTCTAATCGATTTTCTTGGATTATATTGTAGTAACAAGTGCCGAGAATGCCCAATGCTTTCTGATTCATATCTTAATCGGCGCCAATTTTTGCAATCATTTAGCGTTTATAACCAAATTATTTCTGAGAAATCGATCACTTCATTTGTAATCGATAGCTGTGCTTTGACTGTGGCTAGGGCTTTGGCTATGTGTTGACGCGCCTGGTGCCAATTCTGCTTACACGTGTCTCGCCTTTTATCTCTTCCGAGTATAGTAGATTTTTTCTCGTCGCCCAATCGGGCATGAATGTGTATGGCTCTGAATTTTGGATCATTTGTATATTTTTTTTTCTCGTGTGTGGTCGCTGATAACTGGAGGCGTATAATCGAAAAGTTCTATGAATGAATTGGTGATGATAAAGAGACGGTTTAATACTTTTTTTTTGGTTTAGTATCTGAGTGTATTTATTGGACTAGGGCCTAGTACAGGGTGAAAACGGTTCTTTCCCATGCGACAAGCCTTCCCCCGATATCTGAGGAATTTGATATCGGTTATCAAGATAAGCGCTCTCAGTTGCGGGGGACAGAACGGGGGTAGTTAGTATCTGATTGATTTATGAGTGGCGCATGGGTCGATTACACGTCGAAAGATCGCTGCCCAGTGATCGGTTATGTTCAATCCAAACTCACCGCCAAACGTGGTCTTTGAACCATAACAAACGTCAGTATAGTTTTGCATCGATCGAGGTTGTAATTCCATTTTCCCACATTGTGTTTGTGTATATTTGAGCCATTATTTTGGCTATCTCAATTCGCCAAATTCGCGGTGGTTCCGTGGTGGGTTTTTATTTGCAACTTATATCGTAAAAAAACTGAATAAGTGCTGCTACTGAGGACGGAAGAAGCTCAAGGGGGTAGAGCAAGCATTGGAGTTGGAGCCCGAAATGAATGATTGAACAGTGCTCAGCGACGGGGTCAAGGTGCCGCTTGCTCTGAGTACTGCCTGATGGCGTTGTTTCCGGTTCCATTAAATAATCGTTCATGGAGAGTTGGATTTTGCGATAGTTTTAGGCTTTAATGCGAATTCTAGTCAGCCATGATCTGTCAAGGATAATGGAATGACTGCATTTATTGGAGATTTATGAGTATTCTGTTTTGTAGTTTAATGGTGTTTTAAATTTAATTAAATCACGTTTGTTTTGGTTATTGTTTTGTTTAGTTTATAAAGAGATGTCAGGGTCAAATGATCAAAGAAATTTGCCATTGTTGAAGAAAAATAGAAAGTTTGAAGAGATGTAGTTTAATTCTGGTACCACACGAATTTCCTTAAAATTGAATATCAAAATTTATTGTTTTTGCTGAGATTAAATGAGATGATTTTCTTTAAACGGTTAAAATTTGTTCAATTTTGTTTCCCAATATTCACGAATTTTTTCTTAAAGTTTTGGAATATCATATCCTTAGATGACATATTCCGGCGAATATTTTTTTGTCTTCAGTTTAATTTCCTTTGAGTTTCCTTCATGTCAACAATGTCTAAAATATTGATTACATAAATTTTTTTTTCTCGGATGCCTTTCTTGATAAAAAGCCTTGTGTCGAATTCGATACCGCAAATTAATTTAGCTCCATTTTCTAGGAAGTAATGGTCATTATTTCGGATATACTTGTGGTATGGATGATGTAGCGGAGGAACATTTGCAGCTCTGTTTTATTTGCGATATCACGTATCGCCACCAAAGTCAGTCACATAACTGTTCTGTTTACATCTAGCCCCGTGTGTGTGGCTATGATGGACACCCAATGGAGAGGGGGAGGGAGGAAGCTGAAAGTAAAAATGGGTGTGCGATTTTCATTGAAATGACGTCCAGAGAACAAGTTGTGTGTTTATTTATTTTTGAAAAGCATTGCGGAAACTTTCTCAGACAGTTTTTGCTCAAATGTGCGATTCGGGAAAATCATATTCATGGTTTCGGAATGTCAATGAAAAATACACAATTCAACGTTTCCGAGAATATTTAAAAAACTTGCCCGATTTTATGAGGAATTTTTTTCTTATATTTTACCTAATTAATTAATATAAGAGATTATAAAATAGTACATTAGGTACATAGTTTATAATGAGATTCATCTCATTTATATAAAGTTCAATCGACTAGCTACCAAATGCCAAAATTTACATATCCTTTGAAATTATTTTAATTTTCCAATTTGTAATGGAATTTATAAATTAAAATGGAAACTTTGCTGACGTTTGTTTGGTTTGCTCTATAAAATAATACATTCTTTCATGTATTTTTAGGTCTGACAATGTAGCAAACTTTTATCATCATTTTCCAACAATGGAGAGTGCAAAAAGCGAATTTCACACATGTTACCTTGGTACTAATTTTGCACAGCCTATGTCAAATTGCTTATCTATGTTACAAAAAGAGGACGTGATTTTTTGTCAGAAAAATGGTACGAATTGTTTGCCTTTGACGATGGAAGACAGAAGACCATTATTGCCGGACGCGCGAGTATTTTGGGGATAGATGTCGGGCAGTGTTTGAGAGCGTGGAGTGATATTATTGAAAATAGTTTCCCACTGAACAGTTGATCGCAAATGTCTACTCAATAATGATTGGCGAATTTTTTTTTCGTTGTCACTATTCTATGTTGTTGGTAGTAACAATAGACGATTTATTTTTAGAATATTGCGCTTACTAAAAGATACAAATGAGTGTGTAAATTTTAGCGGAAAAAATCAGCAAATAATGAGTTGACATTGAATTTTTAAGTGTATACGCCGAGACTGGCGTCTAAGCTTCCTAGTTGAGCTGTGCTACAATAAAGAAAGTGATTTATGGCGACTGACAATGGAATTTGACAATCGGTTGTCGCAAATTATAAATTAAATTCGCTTTTATTATTGCAGCGAACTGTGTTGACCATCTGCCATTGTGAGCCACTGTGCCAAAGGATTGTGAACTTATCTAATCATTTGTGTGGCAATTATAATCGTAAATTATTACAAGATTCCAATTATAAAAATAGATAAAATATGATTACTGGCATGATACCATTTTTTAAAATGAATATTCCAAATAATTTATTTCAGATAAAAGTTTTATTTTCAACATCTGTGACAAGACTTTTGCAAAAATTGTGATTGTTGGTTAAACAAGAGAATTCACTTGCATCTACAACATATTATTTATTGCATTGAGCTGCTGGTTCGTGTTTAAATATTGTTTTAACCCAATTTTATCGATTAAACGCGATTCTTCGATTCGCTGAACGGAGCCATGGTAATATAGTCCATACATTTACACACAAAGTTGAGCTTTTTTCGCAACCGTTTTTACCGGTGGGGCTCTCTCGCGAATAGGGTAACGCAAAACGATGTTAATGTGCAAGCAAAAGGTATTTCAATGCAAAAGCTGCTGGTCGCCGCTTGACTTTTTATTTCGCATTGGAGGAATAGAGTATCAACAAACTATATATACTCACATTTGAAATATTTCCAATGTAAACACGATCTTTATTTGCGCATTTTATTACTTGATGATAAATGTATGTGTGTGTATGTATTTAAGTTGCAAATAATTCGGGATGTAATAAATTTCAGAGGTTGTCGTCATAGAGTCGACTGTCTTGGCAGTGGGCGAACTCTGGAATGTCTACAAAAATGTGGGAGATGTAAATTATAAACATTTGCACTGGCAAATAATGGTCTATGGACCTCTTATCTAGATTTGGCTAACTGTATGTGCTTATTGATAAGGCTTAATTAGTCCCGGGAGGAGAATAAAGAGTATTTTCCTAACGACAAATTGCGCCGCTTTTGACCCAGAGAAGCCAATTGGCAAACAATGGTTCTTCTTGGCACTATTAGCTAGAGACGCATTAAGTTTGTCCTTATTGTGAGTAGATTACGTGTGTAAAGTCAATATTGTTTCTGGCTTATTGGAGAGAACCTTGGGACGTAATGCACTTTTTTAGTTTATTTGCCAGACAGTCTTAATTTGTCTTTAAGTTTTTTTTCTTCAAAGGATAAAGACAACTCAAGTTACGATTCGGGAATTGGAATCACGGGTTATTATATAAAGTATAAACAAAGGGTGGAACTTGGGCCGCCGCCCCGACATCGACACAATTAACCGGAATGGAATTTTCCTAGTTGTAAAACTCGGTTGTTGACCGGCAGCAGGCGGTAGAAATACATATAAATTTGCAGAATTATTTTCTGTGTTGCGCTCCTTATCATGTTCTCTATGGCGCCACATTGTCCCGAACGGTTTCGAATTGGAGGTAATTGGTCGTTCCAGAAAAGGTGTATTTCATCGGGTATTGCATTAGCGTTTATCGAAAGAACGACCCGGCGAATTGTTTATCGGCTAGATTGAATGTGATTTGCCAATATTGAATTGGGTTTAAAAAATTCGCTATCTGAATCTAAATTAGAGACGGTATTCTAATAATGCTCTTTTTGAATGAACAATATTTGTGGTCAGGGAATTCGAAATGGTTCATTTATAAAATGAATGGCATTCAAAGTGGATGGCTTTCATATAGCATTTCCAAAAATGCCACGGGGCGATTTTACTAATTGGAGTCGTCACTCGGGTTTGAAATGGAAAATGGTTGTTAAGGGTAAGGGTAGTTTTAATACTGTTTTGCTATTCGAGTGAAAGGATTCTGCTTAAAATTTTCATGGAACTTAAATGCTTCTAAGTAAGTTTTGGTTTATGTTGAAATTACTTGAAAGCTTTTCTAAGAGCCGTCAAAGATCAAATTGTAAATGTTAATCAAAACTCTATAAATAAAGCTAAAACGGTCCAGGTGCTCTTTATATTAAGCTTGTTTCGTTCTATTTTTACACGAACGTCTTTTTAGTGTCTTCATTGAGTTGAAGATGTCAATGAAATTATTTTCAATTGGCAATAACAGTTTTCTAAATTTCAACAAGAACCATTGTATTGTATTTCATAGTATTTTTTCCGCCATTAAAAATTTTATTTGGTCTTTTTCCACTTTCTAAATATATTTAGAATTATACTAAAAATAGATTACATTGAAAGTTTTAATTGGAACTTAAGACCTATAAAGTCCGAAATAAAATTAATTTTCTAGGTGGCACTTAGCTTCGAATTAAATCACGATTTTCGGATTTGTGAATGTGATAAACCACTCTCAAATTAAACGGGTAGATCAATGGAATGGATCAATTATGATAACAAAGCAAAGTGCATCTTCTTAAATCCAAACGACCTTTTCCGTTGTTATCAAAGGGGTGTGAGACTATGAGTGTGGATTATTTACTAATTCTTGGCGTCAGGTCGGGGATTAAAAATGTAATTCCTAATGAGCTTCTTGGAATTCACTGTCCTCACCAGCTTAAAATTGCGGTGTCGTGTGTATAATGTCTTTTTATCAAAATCAAGTACGGCACGTGTGCTTAATAATGTTTACCTGCGTGTTTGACACGAAATTTTTATGCATTTATTATATTAAACTTAAATTTCAATTTAATTTGAATGATTGTAGGTATGTACATTTCCTCAACGATCAATCACAAATAAAAATCAATTTCCGGAAAAGAATGATTTAAAGAGTATGTTTTCAAATTAGCACTAACGGTGATAAAATGATGTGAAATATAAAAAAATACAAATTAAACCATTTCAAAAATTTATACCTATGTGATTTTCTTTTTTAAAAGAACATTTAAAAATAAAAATGAGATAAAGCGAATAGAATGTGGTACGATTTCCTGTCTAATTGGGATTCGCTTAATTAAAATGTGCAATATTTTTTGGAATTCTAATGTCTTTTGTCCTTAATTGAAATGGCTCAATTTATAATCGGATTGGAATGGATTGGATTTGTGGTCGGCTGCCACGGAGTCAGTCATGCGTCTCCATAAATGGGTGCATAAGGCAATCACCGCGACGACAACGGCGACTTTGGATGTGGCTGTGGTTTGTGATGGATGGGCCCAATGGAACGGTTCTTTTAGTGTGTGATTTGATAATGGTTGAACAATGTTATATTATGCACTTTCAACTGGACTGGCAGCCATATTATAATAATGTGCAATAAATATGGAATGGAAAGAAATTTATTGGCGACGAGCCTGGTCTGGCCTGGTTGGCAGTTTTAGTGTGTGGCGTATGGAAAGTATGTGGATGACTTTCATGATGCTGTTGTTGGCTGGCTGTTGATGATTCATCTATAAAAAATCAGTGATTCGTAGAAATGTGCATTTTTGAACATAAAACGGTAACCGGCAAACCATTTTTACATACACTTAATCGATAACAGAGACGCGACCGACGATGAGAAGAAAAGAAAGAAAAGGGAGAAGAAATGTACAGTTGGAAGAAATTCACTTTTACACTTTTTCTTTGTACAAGCAGGCAGAGAGCTAGACAACATATAAACTGATTATTTCCGCGAGACAGGCCAACACGATTAGCTGAGAAGGTTAAGTGCATCACGTCAAAGAAAGGTGGTGGTGAATGAAAATAGACAAGGAATTTTGCGCGTCTATGGCACTTGGCAAAACCAATTAAAAATAATGGCATACTTTATGGTATGGTGGTGGAAGAAGCTGAATTGTTAGACGGTTTAATGGGCAGGAAAAAGAAGACAAGGGAATATTGTGGTGGGCCCCCTAAAAGACTCCTAATGTGATGTGGTCATGATAAGGGCATCATTTGAGGGCGTTGTCCAATGACTTGTAGTCAAACAAATTATGAGCCTAAACAGTTTTCGATTGTTTCGAAGAAAGAAGGAAATGTTTTATGTGAATTTTATCATCTTTAATGGCATAGTTCATTTACTAGGAATAGGGTTTCCAATGCTAAACATTATCCGGATCGAAAATGCAGTTAAATAATTACACAAATTTAAATAGTTTATATGTAAATAAAGTTCTAAGAAATATTTTAAAAAAGCTTCATTGTGCGTGAAGATGAAACCAATTATTATGATCATTAAATTAGGGGTTGACATAAAATTTATTCAAATTAATACTAATAACCGCAAATTGCTCTTTCGGATCAAACAATAACTTTAATAGTCCATAAACCAAATTTTCTAGTTTCTGCGGACATTAACCATGGATATTTTAATGGAGGCTCAAGTCTATTAAATCTTAGGTATCCTGCAACCTAATGCTGGTACATTTTAATTCAAAAATTTTACGACATCGTTAGTTTTTTGTGCTTCAGTTTATGAAAGGGTTTCTTTAAAGGATAATGTATCTTGTAACCCTAATAAAATTGAGGGCGGGGAAAAAGAAGCAAACCGCAATACTTTGATAAAAAAAAAGCTAGACCGAGGTTTTGTTGGAAATTGGGAGAGGCGAGAAGAGAATAATGGCGGAGAGAAGACGTCGAAATTTATTGCAAACACGCGTGTTCAACGAGCAAGACCGGCAGAATCAGACAGAATGGAGAGAGAGATTCAATTAAGTGTTGGTTGTCCAAGGCTGGTCTGGTTTATACATGATCATTCTTGTTCTGGTAGAGGATTTAACACAAAGTTGTGAAATTCCTGGTGGTCTTATAAAGATATAAGTTCCAGGATCCAGAGAAAGTCATTTTCTGTGAAATTGATTGAGCTAGCGTCGGTTGGTTTAGAGTAGAGCGCGCAGACATCTAATCGTACCTGGAAATGGAATGCTGAATGAATGGGAATCGACGACCCGTCATTGTCTCGCGCGAATTGTCGCGAACGAGTCTGCGTGCATGGGGAGAGCGACATAGGCCTTACCAGACAATAAAAATGGGGGAGACGGATGGTAGGGGGGAAAGATGCGTGAACACCACATTCTCCAAATCAGATGGAGAGGAGCAGAGTGGGAAGGGAACACCATACCAGTCGCTTGGATTTGGATTGAATGAGTCATGAAAATGTTCTTGCTGTGTGTGAGAGCGACAAAGAAGCGATTTAGCTTCCGAGTTGATGGAGCTTAATGCATTTAATGGCACGATATAGTATAATGTAATGATGATTGTCCTTGGTATTTTGGGAAGGTCTACCTTTTGTAGACTTACCATAGGCCTCCTTCTTATCCATGAACTATAGTGTATGGATGGCGTAGGCTGGGGAATGGAATTTAATAAACGAATTTTTCTATCCACAATTGGGTTTTGCCTATTTGGAATTTGCGAAGAACCAGTATATTTAATTTATATTAAATCGATTTAAATAAGAATTGAGTTGCTATGTTGGCGTGGTAGGCCGGTGTCATCATTTCCTGGATCGTGTGTGCGACTGATGACGAATGTCAACAGGTGGCTTGTCAATTAAGCGGCTCGCTGACCGTCGTTTGGTCACGATACGACTACGGCGACATCAGTATGCCAATGTCCGCACTTTTATAATGTATTATATTCCATGTCCAATTTAAAGCTTACGGTATTTAGCATTTAGATGTATTCTCGCAACAATGATTCATGCAAATTATTGCAAAAATAGGAGGTGCTTCAGACGAAGATTGTATCACAGTCTCTCTCTATAGTTATTATGAAGATTGGAATTGGAGGACTGAATCATATACACCTATTTAGTAGAGAGTGATTAACGGAGAGACAAAGAAGCTACAATGTTGAAAACAAAGTGAATTTTGTTGCATGAATCACATGGATCGCATATTGGGAAGTTTTGGCCAATTGTTATAGGCTGATTTGTTATTTGCTGGGGCCCCGCGCTGATGATGTTGTTCCAAATTCGTTGATACCATTCAATTATTTTATTTGGCAGCTTAATATGTATGTATGCGAAATTGATTTAATTTGCGCTGTTTTACTCTATGGCTAGTGCTCGTGATTGGAATTTTTAATTGATTATTAAACACACGTTTCTCTGCTGTACTACTGATAAAAAGTAACCAGATTGTTTGTAGGAATTTAAACGATTTAATGCTAATGATTAATTGTTTTTGGTGGGTGGTTGGGTAGTTTCCATTTCAATATGCAAAAACTGAGTTTTGTTTTTCTTATCAAACTAATGTTTGATAATTCAAGTGTACAATAGTACGCATTAGTTATCATTGTTTGAATTCAATGTTGAATTATAAAAAAATACATGTGAACTACAAAAATATGTACTACATTGAGTATTTTTTAATAAATAATTGTTATTTTGTTAATTATATAATTTTGTTCAAAAAGTTATTGAATCAATGCATAACTTTCTTTCAAAGCTTATTCCACTTCGCAATACAATTCTAAACACCAGGCGCCCCTAATATAATATGAAATACTTTTATTGCTATTCACATTTTAGGGATTTGAAATCCAACACCGTCCGTATTAGGAACCATAAAGAAAATAAAAAATTGTGTAAAATCATACCACCCAGCAATTAACTTCCGACTTTTAGGACATTACTTAGAAATATTAGAGCTAATCAATTTGCGGTTTAATAAATTGGACACTGTTTGGCATGCGTGATTTTGCAATTATTAGGCTGGTGTGACCGGGTGTCAAAAAGTCCAAAATAATTGATGGATTGGCCGTAACAAGGAAGATTAACATGGCATTTACTTCCGATTTTGCAGTTATTTCTAGTTAAAACAATTTCACCTTGAGGCTCTATGTTACTGTTTTGTTTTGTTCTTGTTCTCCTGTGGTTTTGTGTGGCACACGGCAGACTGCGCTGGCGGTACCCGCAACAACGTAAGAAGGAAATGGAGAGCAACAACTATTGAAATAGATTAGTTATTTCCTGTCCAGAGTTAAGTAATAAATAAATGTGTTGAATTAAACTGTTTTGAATAGTATGTTCCTCTCCTTCCACTGAACTTGTTAAGGTCATTTCAATTTGTCCATTAAATATAATGTCTTTGCGAATAATAATCACATGATGAGACCAAAGTTGATTGGTTGCACGTTGAGAAATTGTTAATTGAATTAATAATTGATCTGGGCTTGAGCGACCGACATCGGGGCGGGTATGGAGACCAGAGACTTGTCATATTACTGAGTCATATGATATCAGAGGCCGATGAGGAGGGGCGGAATGGGGGAAAGGTTAATTCAATAAAGGATTAATTGGAAAGGTCTAATCAATATAGATTGGCTGTCTTTGGAACAACCCAGGACTATAAAAGCAAAGATAAAACGATTTTGCAAAGTGTAAAAAAATCGTATTGTTACTTTTGATTTGAGTTAATAGACGGAGACGGGAAAAGGGGTGAAAGGGTCAAAGACACAATAAAGCAATTTAATAAAGGTGATTGTATTTCTCCAAGCCAGATATTTGATATTTTGTCAAGTGATTCAGTGGTTGTTGCTGGTCCTGTTATCAGGTCTGGAATCGGGCGAATGGAACTGCTTTGATTCACGGAATCATGTGGCGCCCGTGTCAAAATCAACAGAACAGCCAACCGCCAAGTCTATTATAATTAGAGAGGCACTGCTTTTTGTCGATTGGGTTTCTATCGCGCTTTTTTTATGTTTCCAAATTGAGCGTAATATAAATGCTGTATAGAAAATAATGAAGGCAACTTTTAAGTAGCGCTCTGTTGGTAGTTGTCATTTTGCGGTTATTATGGTTAGCATAAAGTTCTTGTTTGCATTTGGTTTTGTTTGTTGGTAGATTTATAACTAACAATAATCAAATGAATAATAATTCGCAAACGAAACGAAGAAGCGCCAAGTGAGCGTAATAATTGGGAGGGCGATGTAGAGAATATTAAAAAAAAAAAAAAGAAAAAAAAGATGTGGCGTCGAGAAGAAACGGTTTTGGCAACGATTTCGCGATTCGTAATTCTCTATTTCGGTTCAATCGGATAATTAAAAATGTTATTAGTTCTGTAAAAAAGTAAGTGATCGCCCTCATAAAAAATAATTGTAGTTATATGAGATACTATTTTTACTGCAACAAGGCGAAAATGTGCGAACTTTATGCAATAAAATTGAGCATTTCAATATATCAGAATTTTGTTTGAAATCTCATAACATTGGAATTCGGCTCTTAATTAGCATCTTGAAAATTTCCATTGGCAATAATCTTCATTATATATTTTTGGGAAATTTTCCTCTCAGAATGCAAAACAAGATGTTTTTTTCCTCAACCATGCATGAAGTTTTAACGATGATAAGTGCTTAATTTAATTCTTTAGTTTAGAATTATAAACTTTTTATAAAACGAAAGAGAAACTGTATTTCGTTCCTTTCAATTTATAAATTATAACATTTTGACAGTTTAAAGCTTTAAAGAGGTTTTCAAACGTTCTAAGTCTGCTGTCATATGAATGCAACCAAAATGATAAATCTCTAATTTATTATGTGGTCCAGCTTAAAATATTTCACGTTTTTCTTATTTGTGTATAATAAAAATAAACATATTTCTTTCAACATCTCTTTAATTTCAAATTAATATAAACTTCTCAAATACTTATTACACTATTAAATATAAATAGAAATCTTTTCGTCGCCAATTTAATTATTACTTTCCCACCAATTGTTGGCAAGACATAAAATCCATTAATAATATTATTTTTGGTAGACAGCTGATAGTTTTGGAGCCACATTAAAAAGCTCGTTTTTATTATTTGAAAAACAATAAAAATCAAAGCGCGTGTAACCATAAAATGAGGAATTCTTGCCCTCTGATGAAAAGTATTGTAAAGGAGAGTAGATTCTCTTTAAAGTCCAGTTTCGACTAGAGAAGATAGTTGGCAGAAAAGGAGAATAAGGCAATAAGCGAGCCGAGGAGGAAGAGGTACACGAGTAGTTGATTTTATAATATAGTAACCTTCAAATAGACTGCCTTCGATATATGAAGTGGTCGGACATGTAGTTTGTTGAACTTGCCAATGATGGAGCGACGATTGCAAAAAAAAATTCAAGTAAAATAGCATTGAAGTTATAATTGCAAATGGAAAAAAGTTTGTTTGAAGATTTAGTTATTGCATTGAGCCGATCTGGCATATGGCGAAATGTACATACAAATTGCAAATAAACTAGAATCAGACACCACAAGGCGGGCGTGGGGGTAAGTAAAGAGGAAGTGGCGGCGGCGACCAAGAGAAAGACTGAAAGAGAAAACTCTGGCTAATCAGACTCAATATATTTCTTTTGATTTATGACCCAGAGCTTGAGAGCTGGGACTGGGACGTCATAATGCCGGCTGAATGGAATGCTTTGTTAGTTTATTATTCTTATTAGCTTGTTCTCGGTCTGTTTGCAAAATGACGATTAGATATTATAAACTGGTGGATGCCGGCAAGAAAAAAAATCGCGTTTCCTTGAAGTCTAATCTGCGACGAAGGACGAATTTCCTCTTTGACTTGTTCGCTTTCATGGGAAAATGAATTTTTCTCATCGCCAATTGTCTGTCTTGTTTAATTTATTAATAATTTTCGGAGGGAAAATGTGATATCATGAACTAATTTATCAGATTTTGTGTCATCGTCAGATGGAATTATCTTTTAAATTTGTGCAAGCTCAAGTTGAATTTTCAGTCCATAATAGCTTTAATCTCATGTAAATTTCATTAATATAATGCAATTGTTAGGATTCTGCAAACTCATTAGCATGTTCATGCAGCTATTGAGAATGTTAAATGTTATTGATTTTGATAGGTGTTTGTAGTTCTAATCAACGTCTTTCACCAATGAATTATCATTTTCGTAGAGTCAGCTTGGGTAGCTACAGCTCATAGATACTAAATTCTTTTTGAAAAGGTTTAAAACGAAGATATTAACGAATAATGGCAATACTTTCAAAATTATTATTAAGTTTATTATTCTTTTATGCTTTTGACGTACTATATAGTATTTTTTTATTTATTTTCATTTTAAATTAATTTTCCATAAAGTTTAATTGGTATAATTGACGAAAATTAATTGTATAACTGTATAACAGAAAGTCAATAATCGTCGAGGCGCCATCCACTCAAAGGAAGGAACTAAATAGTCATCAGATGAAAATATTTACGAGCGCGACAGTGATGATGTTGCCAATTTTTGTACCGACAAAATCGATTAAGTGTAATGTGAATGGTAGTTGTTTAACGGTACACTATTAAATTTACGTAATTTTCTTATTTGCTTTTGTTGAAATGAATGAGTAAGGACTTGTAATTTTTGAAGGGAGGGCGAGGAGGAGGAAGGGGTTGAGACGAACGCAAAGAGGCTGATTGATGACTGGCCAAGAATTGTCCAAGTGATTCAAGGTTTTCCGAAGGTTAGTGCTGCTGAGTGAAAACCGTTTAAAAAGCAAGTAGTTGGGAAGATGAAATGCGGCGCGGATAAAAAACGAGTAGTTGGCAACGGTTCAATCTTTTCTTGGGGGGAGGGAGGGATGAAGATGAGAAAGAGTGGAATTGGGCGACAGTTTTTTTTTGCACTAACATTTATTGCTTTTTGTGATAGCTACTGTCGAATTTGCAATCACATCAATTGGTGAAGTGATGGAGCCACCAAGAGGCAATATCGTATCGCATTTCATTGTCTCTATTGATAATCGTGGAGCTTTTAAATTCTCATTTATTTTATAGTATCTATAGGCACACAGCCACACAAATACAATTAAGCATTTAGGCACGCACCAAGTCCACGGTCATATCACGACATTGTCTAATTAATCATATGGTTTTAATAGCTCTGGCTATGATGCGATGCTGTGTAGTGTGAGGCAATAGACTTTGTTCTAGAAAGAATTTTAATAATTTTTGGGTCAATGAATCATTTATTGTTGAAATGATGGATCGCCAATGGAGCAATCGGCACTCGTGTGCAATGTTTGTGTTTGCTCTTAAATGCAATTTAGCGAATATTGGCTTTAATTAAACGTTAATATATTAACGAATGGTAATCCTGTACACCTGTCTCTGTCAAAAATTGTAAACTGTACTTGTCGGGTGTGTGTATGTGAATTGCACCGATTTAATTAATTTATTTTTGATCTCTAAAATCTATTTCGATCACAGCGGTAGTCTAAAAATAATCCCGACCGCCTCTGTATTGTTGCCAGACATTAAAAGAGGTCTATTATATGAATGTTCTATGTTATAATTTACACGAAGCATTAGCATGTTTTAAATAAAAATAAAATTCTCTTGGAATTTCATCATTTATATTGACTTTTACTTAATTTTATTATACAATTCACGTTAATCATTTAGTAAGTACTCGTGGAATTTTCCATTTTTGAGGTTAATTCCCGAAATTGCATTTTAATATAAATATTATTTCGGTTCAGGCTAATGGGAAATTTAGCACGCGGTGATGAAATGAATCAGTACTGTAAATATGTTGCGATGGATATTTATTTTAGCGCAGGTGGTCTAATGTAAATGGGACATGGAGTTCATGTACGGTCGTTCAAGATCATTAACTGGGTGGAAGTGTGGTTAATTTTATTTACAAAACGGTGGCGCTAGTATGATTAATTTACCGCGATAAATGCATGACAGCAACAGGAGGACTCTCTCCCGCTCCAGTCTATTGGCACTTTGGTATAGCTCAAAAATACAGAGGCATCATCAGTTTGGCGAGTGAAATCGGTCATAAATATTTCATTTATATGGTTTGGAGAGAGATATTGTGGAGTGTGTTTAATTTGCGGAGATCTCTGTGAATAAAGGTGATTTTTTCTTAATTATTTTTAATCGCAAATTAATTCTCCTTCTCTCTATGGCCACTTCATCCCATTTCTGCTATTTTATACAGCACTATAATGAAATTGAAAGATTGCCATTAATTATGCATGCATCTTTGCAATTTGCACACCGAAAAATGAAATTGCCGCCATTCTCATCTTAATATTATGGCTGAAGAGTTTGAAACGGGGTTTAGAGAGAGCTATCAAATAAGAGTAAGAATAATTGCCATTATTCATAATTATAATCTGTCATTTGTGTGCAATTTAATTGCAATATCTAATATGTGTTCATCATTTTGATCGTTTATGGTCTGCTGCTAGTGCCATTGTTTGTTCTCAATCAATTTTTTTCTAGTTTTGTACTTTGCTTTATGACTAGAAAAATTGCGTATTGGCGTTCTAAAGTTGTGCGACGTTTTGTTTTGGTTTGTTGTTGTATCATTTTGCAAAACCCATTACATTCACACGAGCCGACAAACTGAAGGCTATCCATCTCTATAAACGCTTGTGTGTCTGTGATAATCAGCAAACCACATTGTATTCGAATAATATTTAGAGTGTGCATCACGGAAGTAAAACAATATATATTGATAAGAGTTTTTACGGGTGCGTAAAATGAAATTTTTATCAATGACTTTGTGGGGACTTACCAAGAGAGGAATAATTAATTATATTCAGAGGTCAGTGCTATTTTGACTGTCACAATGAACGGATTGTTTGTTTGGAGGGGAATTTAATATAGATATTATTTTATGGTAGAAGTACCAGAACTGCCACGAGAATTAGGGAATTCCCTGAATAAAATATTATTAATTTATCACAATATGGACGTTATTTTTGTTTTGAATTAGTGTATCATACTTTTTTCTCAGAAAATGATTGTGTTATAAAATTTAAATATAAAATGTAAATTAAATTTTACTAATTTATCTATAAGATTTGTTGTTTCAATTAATAAAAAAAAAACTGTAAAGCCAATTAAAAATTTGCAAACATTTGTTTACATTTATTGTTTGTCAGAAACTGTAATTGCGCCTGGTAGAGGAGACAAACAAATTTGACGGTAAATTACTGAGCTGCTGCAAATAGTTGAGGTAGCAGAGATTTTGGCATTGAGATTTGGGAGAGTGGTGGCTAAAACTACCATGATGGCAATAAAAAAACGGGCAGAGCCAACGAACGGCATTCACGTTAGAGATGAATTCGACCGTGGAGAGGTTTAATTGTCTCCCGTTTATAATTGCTTTGCAAATTATTGATCGCAATTTTAATTTATTAAATGGCGCCAAGCGCTATTTGCAAGTGAATCACTGATACTGCACTGTATTTAAGCGCAAATGCAATTTGTGTGACTACCGACTATGAGTGTTGTCAGCTTTTATTTAAATGGGGATTTAGTTTTCAAAGTATCACTTTCCAATAAATACAAAAACAGACTATTTGTATTGAATGTCGCATCACGGTTTTGCAAATGGACTGAAAGGCGTAGTTAATTTATTTGCAACTGATTTATTTTTGAATGTTTTTAATTTAATATTTATCAATTTTGTTGTAAAATATTTATTGAATTTTCACAGTAAATTGTGATTTAAAGTTCTAAGAAATAATCTTGCATTGATTTCGAAATCTAAATCTGTAACCAGAATTACCTTAATCTTTATTTCAAAATAATTATTTATCTAATCGTTATCGGCGTTGCACCCACTTTGTTGCCAACTTTGCAATGTGTCATAAGATTTACGATTAAATATATAGTTCAATTGCATGCGCCATCCTTATCAAGTGGATTATTATTTGCCATTTCAAGATAATTTGTTAGATTCATTTAATATAGGCTGATTTGCGTCGCGCCATTTGCTCGAAAAGATAAATAAAGAGCGATCTTTCGGGAATCTATTTGTATCAAAGTTGGCTGGTTTGCCACGTGATAAGAGCTCCTCTTAATTTTTCCGCTTGGTCTCATTTGTCCACAAACAATACTCATTCGGTATATATATTATGGTGCACGGCCGGTAAACACACAAAACCCATATTAATAATAGCTGATTTATAGAACACAAACAGTGTACAGACGTCATTGTTCTTCTGTTTGTGTTTGATACGCCAGAAAATGACGATAGCGAGCAAATGAATGGTTCTATTTATTAAAAGGAAAACGATACAGTAAGTAAACTTGTGCAGAACTTGGCTAATCTTTATTGCAAAAATGAATTTAGTTCACTTCTATAGAATTGAATAAGTTTTTCATTACTTTAGGGTAAACAGCACTGAATTGTTTCCGATCTTTATAGGCTTATAAAATAGTACTGGAAACTTTCCGAAAACTGTCCCAAGATAAAATCATAAACACGTGTGTGATTCATTGGAATGGTATTTTATTTGAATACCTTTTGGTAAATTTCAAGCTTGTGTTCTTATCATTAGAATCGTAAGGAAATAATCTTAAACGGATTAAATAGGAAAATGATTATTTTCCGTTAGTAAAAGCGATCCAATATGTTATTGTTTTAACTTAAATTTTATTTGAGGAGCTAAAAACTACTTTTTTCCAATATTTAAAGAAATATTCAAATATATACGAGGGTAGTCTGAAAAGTTCGGTCACCCAGTTTTCGCAAAACAAGGACTGATTCATTGAAAAAATTCTTATAGAAATTAACAGTCAAAATTTCAGCTAAATCGGACACGTAATTTTTCTTAAATCAAGAGTTAAAACGAGAGTTTCTTAACATTTTTGAAAAACGTTGGTCGGTCATTTCAATCTTGATTTTGGGAGAGAATTCATGTAAATGTCGTTTTTTGATGATGACCAATAAAATTGGTTTAACAAGTTGCATCATTGTATCATGTCGGTTTATGTTGAACCATTAACATGGCCCCTAAAACGGCTTCTATGGAGAATAAAGTGAAAGAACTCAGAACTTTGTAGAAGTTGACCCCAAATTGAAAGGGCTCCAGATAGGTGGAGATAGTAAGCATCTAAAAAACTAGAAAGATTATATCCTGGAATATAATATTGGGAATGAGAGACTTATCCGCAAACAGAGTGCCGCGATTTCTCCGTTTTTACAATAATAATATTATATCACTGGATCACTTCGAAGCAGTGTTTGATACTGGTTAATTGCAATCATTGCAATGCAATTAAGTTTTTATTTATTCCGTACACCGGGATCAAAACAATGAAAAGAACCTAGAAAATGAGTTCTGAAGCTCTTAAAAACTATCCAATCGCCCGCAAAGAGAGGGCTTTGATTATCTAGGGTTCTCAAAATATGCTTTTATTGTCTAGAATAGGCTTAAAGGATAACAGTACTTTCCTATGCCGAAATTTTGTACCGATTCAGTTACCGATTAAATCGATCTCTTTTGGCAAAGAAAAAAAAATTCTTTCGTCCTAACCTCTTATGTTGATATCTTTTCCGTTTTCATTTCCAAATTTATCGAATTAGGCTACGAACTTCTGTATTCTCAAGACTGTATCCATAGCAACTAATTTCTGCATCCAAATTTACAAAATGACACGTGAGGCTGAAATGTGTTCCAACTTTTAGCTCGCAATATTTACTTCTATAGTTTTTAAGAATACTTGAGTTGCCGGAATAAGTTTCGAATATTTTTTCGAACATGGAGCTTATTGACGTATGTATAATGATTTATGTTTAACAATTAACATTTTGTCTAAATTTTGATGTTTTCTGCACGGGTGAATAATTAAAATATTCGAAAGTTTTTCTAGGAGGTCGTACAACAAAACATGGCAAAATAGGAAGAACGTTTATGATCTAATTGTTATTTGTTGTTTATTGCTAATTAAATTTGTGCATCGTGTCAAATATATTTTCCACGAAGAATGAACTGATCTACATATCGAATTCCCAATTTGTAACTTAACGACCATGCCCAATGTCTGCCATAAACTGTTGACAATCATCTTTCCGCATCGAATTGTTCAACGTAGCGAAAGTGAATATAGGTTTGTTTGTTTTAGCAAATGAATGCCATGTCGTCGATCGCGAACTGTCTGATGTATGATTACTATTGTGCGCGATCTTGACCACACCGTGAAATCATGTGAATCCCCTCTATCGATGATCGTATGAATTGGACAACGTGTGTAATGTAAATAGAAAAAAAATTGTTGAATGATGGCAATATGGGAATCGAGAGATAGATAGATGACTGATATAAATTGGAGCAGTTTATTTATAACCCATTGACCGACGTCGGCTTTGTAGTCGCCACAGTCTAAACGCAAGCACGGCAAGTGGCGTCAACGGTTGACTTGGCTTCGTGAATGGTGTGTGTGTGCTGCGGATATGTGTGACTGCTGGCTCCAACACCGCCACAATTAATTTCCAATAAAAAAAAATCAAGGTCTCTCTGATAATAATGTGTATTTACGTGTGTAAATCGCTAGTGGTGAGGAGATCCGACTACCAGGCTTTTGTTTTGTTACCAGCTACTGCTACATAATCTGCGGCATCCAATATACGGGTATGGAATGCCGCGCCGCCACACATAAACTGATGAAGCCCATATTTCTCCACTCTCCATTATCAATCACGGATCGACTAATGTGCCATAATTTAGATGGATGGGATAGTGGTTTGTTTACAGTGAAGGTCAATGATGAAAGGCCAATTTTACCACGCGCTGAAAATCTCTAAAATTTTTAATTGCTCTTCCCTCTCACTCGTATTCAATAATAATATTAATGGTAATAATTAAATTGATCTCACTAAACCCATTACCATCTTTCAATTAGCATTGGATCTGGGAAATTCAATTTTCATATAAAACACGTGCATTCATGGATTGAAAGCTTGTAAACGGGGTATTTTGTTAGGATACTCTATATAATCTTAGTAGGTCTATAAGAAAAGTCATTATTAAACACAAAAGTAATTTAAAGTCAGGAGCGTAGTGAGCGTTTTAAAGAAAGTCCGATTGAGTTAATTCTTTCGAATTTTGTTTAACTTCATTTTTATTGCACCAAACACTGAATTTGGAAAAACTTGGTCGAAAACCGCTTTTGATTGCTACAAACTATTATTTTAATATTAGTTTTTAATTATGTTTCTATTTCATTATAAAATGAAGTATTGTAACCAAATTTTCTAATTAAAAATCCATTACTTTAAACTGAGAGGATCACACATAGAAAAATGAGTTTTGTCTCTTCAAATATGAAAAAAATTCGTATTTAAAAAAACGTCCATTTTCTACAGTTTTACAACCCCAATACGAGATTGAATTTTATATAAATTTGATTGATTTCTTTCACGGAGGTCACACTTATCATAATAAATAATAATAAAAAAAATCATAATAAAAACATTAGTGCTTTAAAGAATTCTTTACAGCACTTGTGCTTATAAAACGGCTAGCAGAACAAATTTTAGTTTCATAATATCAATTTTATGCAACAAAAATGTATGTAATGTTGATAAATTTGGTCACAGTTTTTATTTTTAGAAGCACTTGTATTATTCCCTAAGATAAGATTAAAAATAAGTAGCCAACAATTGGTTTGGCTGAAGTGTCGCTTATTTTAAACTTTGGAAGAAGATCAAGGCGGTTGTGCAATAATTGCGCTGCAATTTGATCTTTGAATAAGGTCGTAAGATATTTTTTGTTTGTTTGGTTGATAAGTGTTCATTTATTTAGATAGAATTTCAATTATCGAAGAAAAATCTATAATTTGTTAATTAAAAAACAATGCATTATTTGAAGTTCTATTAATTTTTATTTAACTTTTAGATTTTTATTTAAAAAATAACTATTCAAAAATTACTATAATAACAATTTGAATTGGAAAAAGTACAATCAAATTTATTGTATGAAATTTAACTGGACCTAAAAATCTGTCATTTACTGTCTTCTTGATTCTGTCGTTAAATTTTCATATTTTATTGTTGTGCTCTGGAAAATCACGTGGCATTAATTACGACTTATTGTTTGTTTATTGTTTGGTATTATAGGTGGAGCAGCGGGATGTGCCGGGAATCGATTGTGCCCACCTGGCGATGGACACGGAGGAGGGTGTGGAGGTGGTGTGGAACGAGGTGCAGTTTTCCGAGAGAAAGAATTTCAAATCACAAGAAGAAAAAATACAGCAAGTGTTCGAGAACTTGACCCAATTAGAGCATCCAAATATAGTGAAGTTCCATCGGTATTGGACGGACACACATAACGATAAGCCCAGGGTGATATTTATAACGGAGTACATGAGCTCCGGGTCGCTGAAGCAGTTCCTCAAGCGGACAAAGCGCAACGTGAAGAAGCTGCCGCTGCAGGCGTGGAGGCGCTGGTGCACCCAAATATTATCAGCACTAAGTTATTTGCATTCCTGTACGCCGCCGATCATACATGGCAACCTTACCTGTGATACAATATTTATTCAACACAATGGTCTAGTGAAAATTGGTAGTGTAGCTCCAGATGCCATTCATCATCATGTTAAGACGTGTAGGGAGAATATGAAAAATATGCACTTTATCGCTCCCGAATATGGTTGTAAGTTGAATTTTTAATCATCCCATTAAGTTGTTTAATATTCACCCATTTGAATTAAATTTTTAATTTTTAAATAACGAAAAGAGCAAGTAAAGTAATTTATCAAAAACGGAAAGAATGCGGGGTTTTGTAATTTATTAATGACATGAACAAAAAATTTGAGATGTAAAAATGCCAGGACTCTCCACCTTTTAATTATCTCATAATTAATTTTCGTAATTTAATTACCAGCTGTTAAAAATCTACCGTGAAATATGAATTAGGGAAAATATAAATTTCAAAATTGTGATTACATGCTTCGCAAATTAAATAATCGTAAAGATTTCAGGGAAATTGTTTCTATTTTGCTTTAATTTAAGCAACGTACGAGGCTTGTTCAAAAAAAATTGAGAATTTTCAAATTTTGCTGCCATTATACATACATTTATCTTGAACACATGTTTCAAGATTCAAGTACATATTATGTTTAGTTTCGTATTGAAAGATAAAAAGATAGGACTTGTTTTTATAGTAAAACAGCAAAGATTTTGCGTAAAACTTTGTTGACACCAAAGGGTCCTAAAGCATTGGAAATGTTGATAGAAGCCAAGGTAATTCTTCTTTGAGTAAAGATAGTGTTTCTAAGTCGAACAATTTAATTCCAGATGATTCTAAAGACAAACTCTCTGTACGCCTCCGCATATTAACATCAGAAGATATCTTCAAAGTTGTGAAGAAATTTGTTTTTAAAATTTGTGGAATAACCATAAAAGAATCAAATTTTTTTCGAAAGTTTTGAGCATGTCCCGAAGTTTCTGATTTTTTATCAAAACAAAAGTTGTTAGAGCTTCGCTGAGGAGCTCTACAAAGAGATCAGTGTTGTTCCAGATTTACTCAAAAGAATCATAACATGTTATAAATCATGGATATAAGGTTATGACTTTAAATGCAAAACCCATTCAAGATTAAAAAGAAAAAGAGAAAATCGGCAAACGAACAAAATATTTTTTTTTTCATCTGCCAAACCAAACTAATCATGCTTTATACCTGAATTTTGAAACAATTCAGACCAAATATGTGAATTCAATAATAGCATAATGAGAATTCTCAATACTTTTTAAACAAACCTCGTAAATTCTTCAAAACATTTGTTTCTATTTTTTTTAAATATAATAAAATTTCATTTTATATTATAATTTTAGCCGCCCTAACGCCTGCCATTGATATCTTTTCGTTTGGGATGTGCGCCCTGGAGATGGCGGCGCTGGAGATCCAGGGGAACGGTGATAGTGGAACGCTAGTCACGGATGAGCTGGTTATGAGGACGATCGATAGCCTGGATGATGCTCAACAGAAGGACTTCATTTTAAGGTGCCTGAATAAGAATCCAAATGAACGATTCAGTGCTCGTGAATTGCTATTTCATCCCCTTTTATTCGAAGTTCATTCGCTGAAATTGTTAACGGCCCACAGTTTGGTCGACAATACACGTAAGAGATTGGCTTAATAATTCTGAAAAAATAGAAGAGGTGGACTGATGAAAAGAGGGGTAATTGGTTGAATTAATTCTCTTTTGCAGCAAATTTCTCTGAAACGCTAATCGATGAAACAATGCAAAGATTTTACAAGCCAGACATTGTGCTGGCTGATATTCCTAGGGCCACGGATCCGGTGGAGGTGAAACTGGCCGATGTTCCCACAGCGGAAAAGTTAGAAAAGTTTGTCGAAGATGTTCGGTAAGAGTTAATGAGTGGAATTGATAGAATTTTTTCCGTTTTGGTTTTTTTACCAGATAAGTTTTTTTCAAACATTCAAACAAAAGTTTAATGCTAATTGAGCTATAGAAGAGTTAGAATTAAAACATCCGGGTCTGGGTTCTTAAACCCTAGCAGGTGAATTTTGTTCTAAAGCTAATCTTCAAGGTCAAATGTAGAGTAATTAAATACCTCTATAATGTTGATTAATGGCTTGTTTAGGGCGATAAAAAGGAACTGGTCTTTTTTCAAAAGAAGTGTCGAATAGTGATTTAGAGAACTATAAAAACGTACTTTACGAACTAGATCTTTTATCTAATAGTTTCTTTAACAACGAGTGAGAAAAATTGACCATAATTTAACACGAGGTAAATTTTAGAAAACGAATGATATGAGTTTTTTGCCAAATATTTTCTTAAAAAATTCTATTTAAAATTTATTCACAACATATTAAGTTAAGGATAAGAAAGTAGATCTAAAGTAAACAGGACTTTCGTTTTCAATTTATATTATTCGTGATTTAAACTTTATTTAAAAACCAAAATCAAATATTCAACAAAAATTTTATTTAATGTAGAAAAATTCGAATTCTGGATTTAAGTTTGCAGACAAGAACACAGAACAAACTTATTTTGGTTTCAAGTTAGTAAGATCTAAAATTATATTTTTGTAGTAGTTCTAAGTACTAATTTCTAAGCTAATTGTCTACGGGTACTGAATAATGTATAATTAAACAGTGTGCAATTATGAAGGACTTTATATAGAAAGCGTTGCCTACTAGAATGTGAAGATTTTTCAATAGAATTGTATAAAATTAATATTTGATACTGTATCATATCATATTAAATATAAATAGTTCAGTCTAATGAATTTATTAAGAGGAAATATTTTATTGATTCCACTCAATCTTTATTTAATAATTGAACAGATTTCCATTGAAAAAATTTCTTCTTTGTAGATACGGAATATATCCGCTTACAGCATTTGCTGCTCGGCAGCCACCACCACAAAGACCAAGGGCGATATCGCCAGAGACAACCGAATCTGTGAAATCGGTTACACCGGAACCATTAGATGTAGAAACTAGGAAAGTAGTAAATATGATGTGCAGTGTTAAGCCAAGGGAGGACAGCTGTGATTTAGTGGTGAGTGGCCAAAGCAGATGACTCTTAGAGTGGTCGTTTCTCATCCGCTGACGTCTTTTTCGCTTTTCAGTGTTTTCAGATGACAATTTTGTTGCGAATGGATGATAAAATGAATAGGCAATTGACGTGCCAGGTGTCTCAAGACGATTCCGCCATATCCTTGTCACAGGAGCTAGTGCATTTGGGGTTTATTCACGAGGTGAGTGGAAATTTGTTATTGTCTTTTAATAGTTATTTGATTTAGGTAATATTAAGATGATTTATAGATTTTTATCCTTATTTGATTCTAAAGAATGAATAAATTAGTTAAATAGGATTTTAATTAAAGTTTTATTCAAAATGACATTAAGTACTAAAGTAAGATAATAATTTTTGTTATTTTTTACTTCAATATTAGCATGATAAAACTAATTTATTTTCCGGAAACCCCCATAATGTTGGTTTAATCGTATTAAAATAATGTAAAAGCCGCTTTAATTATCAATTCTAGGACAAGAATAATTTGTCTGTATTGAACGATTATCTGGATTAAGTGATTAATTTCAAATATATTTATATGCGGCCGATCCGATCCGTACCTAGCCGTTTACAACTGGTCTAGGTGCAATCAATTGACTACTAATTCACTGAAAAACAAATAGTCATGAAAAGTCTAACACCCGTTGATTGAGGTTCCGTAATGGAATGTAGTGGGAAAATTCTTATATATATTATAAAAAATGTATGATCTTAGGGTGTATTGTGTAATTTGTGTTCTATCTTCTTGTTCAGTTTTTTTGTTATGCCTGGACTAATTTTAGCTTGAAAAAACCAAACTAGAAGAGAGAAAAACAGTTCCACAATACACGCCCTGATGGTTTATTATGAATAAAGTTTTCTTTGCACGAAGGAAGTAATAAAATAATTTTTATGAATAACATAACATTTTTACAATTCAATCTCTAAATATTTTGCAAATTACAATTAAAAATCACAGCCCTACTGATGTCCAAAATTGTGACGATGACAATAATTCTGTATTCACATATTCCTTTCTTCAGAGTTAATCTTGAAATAGAAATTAAGCCCACCTTATTTAGAATTTTTCTTATAGTTTTGACAATCAGAGTATTTAAATTAAATATAGTTAGCCACAATACTATTTGTTCAGTGAAAAAATTTTTTACACTACTTTTATGAACTTCAAATTCACGTATTGAGATTGGTGAAAAAATACAGAATTGTAAAAAATAGTATTTAAATGTTAATTTTCTTATTAGTTATCTTAATTGTTATGAAATAAATTATTGTTTGGATTCATTAACATCAATGGTTTTTACAAAATTGAAAATGTTTTCTTATCGTCTTTTATCATTACGTATTATATATTATTTCCATTGCCATTTTCCAAAAAAAAAATTATGTATATCTTAGTGGGAATCATTGATATTTATTTCATCGGTTGGTTGTTTTTCTTGCTTAATATTGATATTATAACACTAAATTTTGCTCTGTCAAAGTCGTTATTATAGCACACGTGCTTTTTCTTTATTATTAAAATGTGACCTCCGTAAAAGAAATCCATTTTATATGGTCGTCAGTTTTGAAGGGCGTGGCTTACCTGTAATTTGTCAGTAATAATTATTTTTATTTGAAAAACCACCTATTGGAAATTTTTGAACTACGCTATGAGTAAGAGAAGAATGCAAAATATTCGTCTATGAGTAAAAGATAGATACAAAATATTTCAAATTTTTAATTTAGAACCGCTTAACATGCTTTTTTAATAAAACAATTATTTTTTTTATTTTTGTGTAAATTTGTTTTAAAAATGCTTAAGTTTTGTATAAAACACGGTCGATAAGCATTATTAAACACTCGGGCCTTCTTTAAGGCTCGTGGCTCATAACAACCCTTGTGTTTAATAATGACTTATCGACCTTGTTGTATTAATAACTATTACTACCCCAAAGTAATGCTGAACGTGTGACTTTTTATTGCAGACGGATCGGGAAAAGATAGCAGCCCTTATAGAAGATACGTTACGGAGTAGTTTTAGTAAGCAGCAACTGTTGAGCAGTAGCGTCGGCATCGGAGGTACAGAGCATCACCTGGGAATGACCGTCCATTCAGCGAGTTAGTATCCTCCTCTTGCACTAAAACCCCTTCCAACACCACCACTCCAACCACCACCACCACACCACTACTACTGCTAGTACTTTACCCGCTCTCCGCCAACATCGCCCTGCCCTGCCCGTCCCCCTTGCATTGCATTTGATCATCCTCCTGAATAATGATAATAATAATTTTGTTGTTCCTGATATTCCCCAGACAAAAGAGAAAAGAGAAAAAACTGTCACGATAAAGCTTTATTCTTAATTTATAAATACGAACGATTATTATTTCTATAATCCTTGTTACAATAAGATATATGTTCGAATAACTCGATCACATACTCATATTTAGACGCACACACAAACAGCATCATATATATAATTATACAAGCCAAATACCAAAACTAATGATAACCTCTGGTGTATTTAAATAATAATTGATAATTATTATTATATTATTATATGCCGATTAAAGAGTCACTTTTGATATTGCTTTTTGTTCTTATTAGTCTGTTCTTTTTTATATTTTAATTTCTGAGTTTTGAAAAGTGCGCGTTTATGGAATGGGGTTTCTTTCTGCTCTCTGTCCCGGCGTTTGATTAATTTTGTTTTTTGGAACGATTACCGAGCAAAATTTTATTCCTTTTGGGGCTTAAAAAAACAAGTATGAAGGGTTTCCTTTTCGATTTCCGTTTAAAAGGCAATTAAGCACATTTCCAAGGAAAGTTATAATTAGATGCTTTTCATGAAGTAAAACAATATTTTATATTTGTATGTTCCAATTAAAAGATTATTATCCGAAATTAATCTCAATTAGAATTTGGAATGTCAAATTTTATGAATGCTTTTCAAGTTTCGTCTTAAATTGAAATTCTAAATGTTCAATAAATATGGATCAGGCTTTTATTTATTTAAAGGTCTTCCAGGAACCATTACATTATTCCTACTTTCATTGGTAATGTTGTCTGAAAATGTAACGATAATAAAATATAAAATGTTCCTGGAAAGTTTAATATCAGTGACTCACCGCCTTCACGGGAAGGGATTTCTTTTTGTACCCGAAACCATTATTACTACACAAATCGGTGTTATTAAAAATTATTTTGGTTAAAACTTCAAATTTAGGAATGGTTCATTTGAAAATGATAAAATGATAACTTCCATTATTTTATAAATGACACGTCTAAGGGTTCCTGTCTAAGAAGCTTTTTAAATACAAAATTTCAATTTGAAAATCAAATGACCTTTTAAGATGTCATTTTTTGTGAACAAATTTATACAAATTGTCAATTCAGTGAATGAAGCAAGTTGGTTACTAAGATTGATTTTGAATTTAACTGAAATTTTTGAATGAAATATCTAGTTTCGAACACATAAAAAGAAATGATGAAAAAGGGGAAGGTACCCTATTTCCTTTTATTATATCATCTAACTATAAGTTGTATAAAACTAACACAAAACTAAAGTCGGGACGGTGTACCCCAATTTGTAAATTCTATGAATGTAGCAAATTGGCTACTAGATTAAATTTTGAAAGTTTTTAACCATCACTTATACAAATTCAACGTCGTTCGTTACGTCCTAAGTCTTGTGTTTCGCAAAATTTATATAAATTTTTCGCGTCATTGGGAATATATTATCTTTATGTTATTTTACAATATATAAATACATTAAAATCAGTATGATAATCTGGTAATCGGTTAAATGAGACCTAGAATATCGGTCCCGAAGTGTTTCTAATTAGCGGTTTCATGTAAAGATAGAACTTTAAAAGTATTATTGTCCCAGAAACGCTGAGCTACAAATATTCCGAAATGATTCGATTATTTCAAATAATAAATTTCGTATTACTCAACGTCTCTTAACAAAGAGGTCTAGAACTTTTTTTGAAGATGATGATACGTCATCGTCTCCAAAATGACAAGTATAGTTTTTTGTGTTAGTGTGTTTCACCAACAAATAATTTTAAAAATAATTGTACCATTGTACCAAACTTGGAAAAGTAAAAGAAAAGGAGACTGTTCATCGGTTTATCAGTTGGTATTCCTCTGGATCTTTAATCCCAAATTCACACAAACACAAGTCCTCTCTATTTTTTTTTCTTTTTTTATTTTATTAAAAACCCTAGTTATATTTGTAGACATTTGGTTTTTCTGTAGTACTTTAGGTAGTGATTTATTAGTGGAATTGTTTGTTGGATTTCCCTATTTGGTTGTTGTACTGTTGTTCTTGTTGATGTTGTTGTTGTGAACGAGCTGAAAAACCAAGCCATCCTCATGTCTAATTGGCAGGTATCGAGCGGAGTTGGACGGGGGCGGACAGCGAGTCTCCGGGCTCGGGAGCGATCGGGGTGGCGTCGGACGGACCCTCAACGCCGGCCACTGAGGGCATAACGACGACCGTTTTGGCGTCGCCGGCTGGAAATCCGCCCCTGTTCATTCCCAGTGGGGTCAATGTGCCGATGAACGTGGACGAGTTGCCCGAAATGACGACGAATCAGCAGCAATTCAGTGCTTCCGTGGTGACATCGCCGATCGGTAACGCGGAGAATAGTAATCTAGTGATGGGGACAGGGACTAGTGAACGACGACCGCTGGAGGAGGAATTTAGGGGCCATTTTAGTCCGACCACGCAATGATTAGAATGATTTGATGCCGATAATTCTGATTATTATCAATTGATTCATCCATTTTCGACTGATTGGGACACTTTGTGGCTGTTTATTCGTAGTACTTGTGTCCTACAAACCACCACCACTACTACTGCTATTATTATTCTAGACTACATTTAGGACCCTATTTAGTTTAGACCAAATCTTAATAAATCAATTTACCGAAAACGCAACAGAATTCAAGTTTTAGACGATTATTTAGAGAGCATGTTTCAGATTATCTATACTTTTAGGATTCAATTGAAGGAGAGTTCTTAAACAGATCGCTTTACTGTACAGTTATTCAGCAGACACAGAAACTTAAATATGATGTATCATTTAAAGATTTAATTCATTTAGAAACGTAGAACATAATTGCAATTATAATAGATTCTATCAACGTCTCTTCAGATTAGAAGTCAGATGTTATTATTTTTGTGACGTCATCGTCTCCACTTTCAAGTATTTCTTGTATATATTGAAGACGATGACGTTTCACATCATCCCAGATGTAAATGTTCTAGACCTCTTTATTGAGTGACGTTGGTTTCTATCATATTTTCTAACTTGAAAATCTTATTTAATTTATTTTGAAATTATTAAATTCATTATGAGAGATAAAATAGTTGCAATTTTAAATAGTTTCTATATTTTCTAAGAAACATTAAACTTTTAATGATGTTAAAAGTGAATGATTCACAAATTTATATAATTTATTTTTTAATTAATTTTAAAATTTGTCAAATATATTTATTATCAGATTTTTTTATTGAAATGTACCTTATCTCTTTAAATAATCTCTTTTATTTTTGTTTAATTTAGTTCATATTGTAATCAACGTAGATTTTTAATATCTTATAGAGTTTCTGTGTCTGAATATTGCTTCTCAAATGGATAGATTGACTGTAATTCCTAATTAGATTTGATGTTAAAGGAAATATCTTTTAAAGCAATATACATAATTAAAATAATCTATAAAAAAGAGTCATCCAATTAACTGCAGCTTAAATCACGGTTGCTTTTCATTGGTCATGTTTAACAGTCACCATCTCTCTAACGAGATAAATCATCATCAATTTAACCCCCAAGCTTCTTTTAACACACACATATTCAAAGAAACTTCCTAAAAAAAGTCGAGTCTCTTTTATTGCTAGTCGAATATAACGAATTAATTGATTGTGTTTTGTGACAGGAGAGGGATTTGTGGAACGAGGCGGTGGATGATTGGGAAATGACAATGGCTCCCAAATGGATGAGGAGGAGGGGGGAAACAGCAGCTAGTCAGAAAGAGAGTTGAGGAAATGGAAAGAAAAACGTTCAATCGAAACAGAAAGAGGCCCAAAGTAAATTGATGCAAGTCAACAACCATATTTCCACTAAATAAAGCAGATGTAATTCTATGACGACATTGCCGACTGATCGATGGAGATTGGAGACAGTCTAAAGAACTTTCTCAATGTGTTTGTGTATGTTTGTAGAAAACGAATGATAATTGTGGAAAGAATAAGAAAATTATGTCAATAAAATACATTGCAAAGATGAAACCAAGTAAGGAGTGAGTTAAAGGGAAGGAAGCTCTTTGTCGTCGTTTCGGTAATTATGTAATCAGTCAGAGTTTGTGACCAAAATTAATTCGAAAATCGCTTTCAAAGGAGAATGAGGATATTTGTGTGTGTGTACGCGCGCGCAAGGCTGTTTATTATAACAATGATATAGTTTTAACAATTACTAAAAATATCTCTTCTCTCCTAAAATAGCATAGATATAATTAAGCAAGTTATCTAAATATACATTATAGAATCTCAATTACGAATAACAAAGAAGTCAGTATGTGTGCGTGTGTTGTTTGTAATTGTAATCCGCGCGGGGATGATGGGAGAAGACAGACACGAATTCAATAGAGCTAATAGACAAAATCTGTAATAATTATTAAATTATGAATAATATTTGTGTACATTTTATTGATAGAGTCCACGTTGAGGGGTTGGAATGGGGGCGATTTAAAACAAGAAACAAAACCGGGAACGAAACGAATTGATTAGCCGGACATTATATGTCCAAATTCATAGTTGTTTATCAATTGTAGAGTTAGTCTAGTGTATATTTAATCTATAAGCGAAATACTCAATGCAAACGATACCTGAGTCTCCCCTTAATTTTCAGTTCTTTTAACAATATTAGAATATTTCAAATTAGTTTATTCATTTTAAAATACTTTAATGTTTTACTTTGTTGGAATGAATCTAAAAATATATTCTTTTATTACTTATTTTCGAAATAATTTATAATTAATATGATTAAATTGTTAAATTCCACCATTTTTATTAATTTCACCAGGCGCCTGCGAAAGTAGGGTTACAATATTAATAATTTTTATTGAATGACATTTTGTAATCTTTTTAATTTGATTTTACTTTTATTCCTTAATTTGGTGTGATTTCAAATCAGTCTTCTTTTTATTTCAATGTTTAAATAAGGGGAGAAATCGGTAAAAGGATAATACAGCATGTCCCAAGCAAGCGGGACGTTAAACTCTGTTGTCCAATTAAGAATGGAGGTCAGCCAGTCAGTAGTAATTAAAACAATTAAATGGAAATAAAGAAGAGTAGATCATACGTAAAGTGTTACAAAACACAACAAAAGCATTTTACGTCGTGAATTATCTTAAAAACTATACTATAATCATAGAGAACTATTAAGTATAAGTTGTATAAAAGAAAATCTCTAAACCACTGCGACACCCTTAAAATCCACTAAATGTGATACTACAAAATTTTGTGCTGATGAAGATATTTGGGGTGGGTCTAGAGAGAGAGAGAGAGAGGGAGAGAAGTCGAGGTTAAGGAGGGCTATTTAAAATTAGGACAAAAAGCCGGACGAAAAAACGATGTGGATACAAAAAAATACCCGAATTTGAGAGACTGAATTGTAAATTAGATTTTTCTGAGGATAGATTTCGAATGAAGATGGTCATGACACACAGGATGATCCCAAAGAATGTACAATTGTCAAAGTCAAAGCCTGGAAGCACTATTACTAAAAAGAACATTAATTAAAAACTATGAAATTGTAAAAAAACTGTCAAAAGTAAATCCGCTGTCTCAGTCAATACACTGCAATATATTTCTTAATGCTGCAATTAAATTCAAATAATTGATTCATTGTGGCTTCTTAAAGTACAGTTGTGGCTCTTTCCGGCCAAATTAATAAGTAATTTGTTTGCTTCATGTATTTATATTAGCATTTCCCTCAAACTTATTTTCTAAACACAGATTACGCATAATAATTCTTATAAACTTTGACAACAAATACAATTGCTATCTATACAGTTTATAAAAATCATTAAAATCCGATTAACTACTTCGTACATGTGTATGTACTGCAATGGAATGCGAAATATATTGAAAATATTTTTTGGACGCCATAAATGTGAAAGATGATATGAGATGATAATAAAATATATTTTTTGAAAATTATCGATGTTTCATTTTGGAATTATAATTTTTTTTGGTAAGTTAATATATTCTTCAGAAATAATATTTTAAAGTAAAACACCATGTACAGTAGAAACGCTATATTGATCACAAACACGTCATAGTAATACAAAGCATATTGTAGAAAAAACCCCTTTTAAAATATTGTGTCGAACTATCGAAATTGACGTGATCGAGAAAATCGTTGATCGAGAAAATCGTTGATCGAAAAGGTATGAGTACAATATATCATAGGCTTATGGGCCGGTGTGGTCCTTTGCCTTTGTAATTATGTCCCTTCATTTTTGTCTGTTGATGACCACTTCTTTCCAGTTGCGTACTCCTAAAAGTTTCCTAGGTCTGAATACTGGTCTCTTTCCTGTGAGCTGTGATTCCATTATTTTTTAGGGTATCGGTTTTCATTCATTTTGGTTACATCACAACCATTTCTGATTACAACATCAGTATATGGTGGTGTATGGTAGGTTGGGCGCAGAACCCGTTCGAGGATTATAGCTCTTATTCATATATAAATATATGAATAAGATCATTGTAACGATGCACGATAACAACATCAGTATATACATAGGTATTTATTTTTTATAGAGATAACATTAAATATCTTTTTACAGATCAGAAACAAAAATGCTTGTCTTATGTCCATTGATTCCTAACTGTGAGACACAAAATCAATCATGGAAAAAAATGAGCGATTTTGCTCCCTTCTTGTTATGTTCTATAACCGAATGCCATTTCTTAAAAATCGAACCGTATGGTCATTACAAGCGTGTCATTATCCGTTTTATTTTATAATAACTTTCATGTAAACCAAACTTCGCTTTATAAGCTGTTGGTCACTATAAGCAGAGTGGTATTATACGGATTCTTCTGATAAAAATTTCCTGATCTATTTGAGTTTCGTTTTACTTTATTAAAAAAAATTGAGTCTTCGAATAAAATTAGATCTTCTAAGATTACGTCAATAATTTTAATATTGTTATCCTCTGTAATGTGCGTTTTTAATTATTAGCCTTAACAGCGAGCACCCGGTAACTTGGACGGGTAATGGAATATATCTGAATGTGTTTCTTAAATAAGACAATAAAAAAAGATATATTTTAAATTTTTCGAAAAAAATAAGTCCTCGCCTTCGACTCGATTTTTCACTCACTAAAAAACCGGAAAAGTGTAATAAATGTAATTTAGAATGACAAACAAAAATTTTTATAAAATATTGGTTATCTGGTCACCCTACTATATTCAAATAAATCAATTCATAAAGATAAAAAATAATACCTATTTCAATAAGTTGAAATTAGCTATAATTTTTTAATTATTATTCATGGTAACAAAAGAAAACTAAAAAATAAGTTCGTTAAACGAAAAAAAAATGGGTAAAAAATGTTTCACTCATAACATGGATAATGTGACGTATTTTCTTCTTCAAATTGAATATTTAAGACAAGACGTTCCTGACCTAAGATAAATTTCAAATGCGATTCTGTTTGAACAAAAAAGATTACAGTTTTTTATTTGCAAATTCACAGAAAGACACGAATCGCAGTGTGCATCGACCATAGCCACTTTTTCAGACTTTCATCAACATAAAATTATTTAATCATTAACCTCGAACGATATTTTCGGGGACATGGATCTGATAAGCTTATCATTAATTGTTAAATAGCACCTGATTTTATTTCTAAGGTTAACGATTATCACAAAAATGAATAATAGTTTATGTTACGGAAAAATATTATATGAGTTTTAGTTTGTAATAACTTTAATATTTAGCGATAACATGTCTATGCAGTTGGTTATAAATATAACGGAATGCTGAGTAATATATTCCACCTTTACCTGTTGAGGTTAATTACAAAACAGAACCATTCACGTAATAGCTCTTAACGAACCTAAGAATATTTACATTCCATTGAGATTGAGGTATTGTTTTCCACGCCAACACTTTAAAAAATCACCTGAGTTCAGGTACTGTCGCGTGTACATTTCGAGTGATACTGTTTGACGACCAGGTTTACCTTTAAAAAATAAAGCATTATCCAGAAAGAACTAGTTTCATATAAAACAAACAATTATTCATTCCGTTTTTTATCTACCTTTCAACATGTGTTAAATATCAATTTAATAATAATCAAATAAATTAGAAAAACTAAAAGTTTTCTGCAAATAATACATTTTTTTTCAACATAATATCCTTGAAGCTCAATACACTAATTAAAACGTATCTTTAATTTTTTTAACACGTTAAAAAATAATTTTCTATCAAAATCAGTCTTTCTACGATCACATTCCGCTCATTCACTCACAATTCAGCCTAGCCTGTGATTTTTTTTAGTTTAGAAGCAAAACGTATTTGTACTGGGTCAAGTGCAAAGGATATAGAAGATGGAGTAGTAGTTCGCAGCTTGATTTGACTAATTTGGCCATGACAACGGAAGAGGTGTGAACTGGGGAAGTCATGCCCAAAATGCAATTTTTCTTCGCAAAATGGAGTCGTTTTAATTCGAATCTGTCCAAAATTTCGACATGGTAAAGATCTGATTTCCATTTTGCTTATTTCAGGTAATTGATGTCGACTATTCCTTACAAAACCCCGAAAAATGTATCAATCTGCATTTTGGGTGTTTATGAAGTATTTCTCGTCTTATGAAAACATTTGTCATATACACTCCGTTGCAAGAAGTTGAATACAGTCATTTTATTGAGTTCAACCATGAATATTTCTGGTATTGTCCACAATTTAAAAAATTCCTTTGGAAATAAGGTTAAGGGTTTCATTGAGAGTAAAAGTATGAAAAAATATTGGAATTGGGTTCATCACAGCTACTTCTAGAAAACAAAAATCAGCGCGGCGCCATTTTGGCCCCTGGAAAAACGTTGCAGAAAGTTGAATACACTCCCGTTTTTGGTGGGTTACTGTTGGTTTTTTCGGGTTTTAAGTAATAGAAACTATTGATATTCTATTCCTTTTTAATTAAACGGCTTCAAAACAGTATACATTTTATTTAAAAATATAATTTTTGTTAAAGGCTGACTTTCCCAGCCCGATTTTCCACTTTCTAACCACAATAGCCAATTCAAACAATATAAAACACCAAATTTAACTTTGACTCTAACCAAAACTTTTTTATTCCTCTTCGAATAACACCAATCATTCATCATTCCAAATTACAATACAAATTCAAAATCAAGACCGGTTACTGGTCACTGGACATAATATTTTATTGATAAATACGAGGAAAAATTGGATTTCAAGCATTTTTGAATAGAATTGTATATAATCTTTAAAAATAACACCAAAAGCACTTACAATTGAAAATTCTAATAATTTACAATACATTTATTAAAAAATCTGAACAATTTATTGCGAAGATAGCACTGCAAAATGAACTAAATATCAAATTTTGATCAGGTTGACCCGTGTTACTGCATTAAAATTGCTACAGTTCATTATTTTTATTTGAAATATAGCTAATAAATATAAAATTTAGAAACGCATTTAGTCACACTATTAATATATAAGAAAAATCTCACAAATTTTATCGGTTTTAGTAGTATAGTCGAACATTTTGTAAATTAACCCTATGATCAAAGGACGTAATGGATGACGTGGTTTTATGTTAATGTGGATAAAATTATTTTTATAAGGTGATATTTAAAAATTTCTTTATGTTTTATTGTAACTACTTTTAAAATTGATAAATAGTATAAGAAAATCAATTAATTACAATTATTAGTACTTTTATCCACAGTTATTATAAACCACGTCACACATTACGTCATTTGTTCATAGGGATATTTTATAAAAGGTTCGATTGTACTACTAAAAC
>JXOV01001634.1:0-10563 GCA_001014945.1 Clogmia albipunctata
GAATACCCCTGTCGTAAAAGGAAGAAACGCAATGAATTTATATCTGTTGGATATTTGAATCAAAGTCAATCTTATTAGCATGACAGTGGTCATTANATGTGTTCTTTATTCTGGATAGGATTCTTTGTAAAGTGTTTGCATTAAAATATTCCCTATTGAAATAGTTACTCGAGTAGAGTTCTAGAAAACGAATGAAATGAGTTTCCAGTTTTTAAAAGATTTTATACAATTCTCATATTTATTAGTTATTTTTGGCGAAATATGAAGTAAAGAATAAGAAAACAACCCAGTACTAAATTAAGGTCTAAACACATACAATTAAGGGAAGTCCTTGTCAAGAGAGTAGAACTTTTCTATCTTGTACCGAATTTAACACTATTTTTTTTAATTTCAATACTTTTTGACTAAATTGGGTGAGAGAGTTTTTGCGATTTTTTTCGCTTTTCGGCACAAAATAAGTGATATCCAACTTATTAGACACAAAAATTATTGTTTGAAGTAGTTATTACACGTATGTAATCACTTTAAAAGTCTTTTGTTACAATATTATCGCTTATTTCCTTGCTTATAAAATCAAAATAATGAATGGTATCCGGCTGATGACGTTTCAATACTAATATCACCACAGATCCATACAACCTTATTGTTAATTAGCGTTGGTACAAAGTACTAATTTCGTGTATTTACACGAATTGTAATTGTCTACGGGTATTGATATACTTTATTCAACACTGTACGATTATAAAACAATTTCTAGAGGAGCATTGGCTACTAAAATGTAAACATTTTTCAACAGAATTGTATAAAACAATTTTATTTTGCCAATTTTCTTCAATATGTTTAGTACGACATCCTGGTTAGTATGACCAATTTTCCACTTTCTTTCGATGTCAATATAACTGGATTCTACTGTCCATTTAAACATTTACAACGACGAATTGGAGTCATAACACTTGTTGCAGATCGAATATTTGCCTGGAAAGTTATACTAGTTTTCATGATGAAGTGTACTGATTTCCAGTAATACTTTTTTATGTCATAATTTTATTAGTTAAAATGTTATTTGAATATTTTAAATAACTTGTTGAATTTTTTCATGAAATTAATCTATAATTTTAAACACTCAATTATAAAATCTTATACAAATTGAAAACCACGTGCTGAATTCTAAACAAAGTGCGACAGAGAGAAATGACTTCCCCTGTTTTTAAATAAGGGGAAACACTGTTGTTTCTAGTTGCGCATGAAATTGGTTTTGAAACTTTCTCAATTTCTCCGCCAGACAATTTTGATCTCAATTTCTCCAATATTTCGTGTGTCTATTATTAAACGTTAGAGTGTGTCTGAGGTGGAGATTGAAGTCCTCAGTTCTCAATTGTCGTCTGTTATCGCGAGGAATCGACATAATTATCGAGTGACGTTAAGTTAAATTTGCGAGAGAGTGAACAACCAGTCTAAATGGACCAATAAATAGAATGACAAAGGCTCTAATTATTCGTCGAAATTCGGTTTATGTTCTTGTTCATCTCAACAAACTTGTCCTTTATTGTCAAACACAGTTGATTAGGTTCAATTAAGAACAATAGACTCTTGCTTATTGAGATGAATATTATTTGTATTAGAAGAATCTGTTCAATTAATTACAGAGATATGATTAAATTATATATAGAATTATTTTTGCTTAAATATTGTTTAGATTTTAAGCGTTCAAATAAACCAATCCTTTTTATTAGAAAATAATATCTTTTAAAAAAAATGGATCTCAATCTTTGATTGACAATTGGAAAATTTTACTTTTACGCAATAGCTCTATAAAAATGAATTGTTTTTTACCGCGCACATTAGATGATGAAAAATGTCAGCATAAATTGAATAGTTATTTAAACCATGTGTGGAAAATTGAACCTTAATCAAACACGAGTAAACTGCTAGAAAACTCATTTGATTCGTTTTCTAAAAGATGGTGTGGTAGGTTGGGCGCAGAACCCGATCGGGTATTATAGCCCTTATTCATAAACGAATAAGATCATTGTAACGATGCACGATAACGTATTACTGGGTGTATGGTAGACAGTCATACGCCCCTCCTCGTCTGTACAGTTTAGAGGATAGGAACTAATTGAAACCAATTGACTACACAATGAATATATCTATACCAATAATAAAAATATGTTTAAAAACCTTTTTATTTTAGGAAATATCGAGAATTTCAAGAGCATATCTCAATTTTAAAATCTCTAGGATTACTCCAAATGATCGGTGTTCTAAGATATACGACCACCCAATTTCTCATTTATATTTATCGCAAAATTTGTATCTTATTTAGGTTACATAGCGGATATAGGAAATAAATATAAATTATAAAAAATGGAGATTTCATATTTAAATTTAAATGTAAAATAAAAACACACACACTGGTTGAATATCTCGTTTTTTTTAATTAATTTCATAACAATATATTGATGGGAGAAAGTCAATACAAAAATTTATTTTTAGAAATGTACTGCAGGCCACATAAATATGCTTGGTGGGCGTCGTGTTGCTCATCCCTGACGTAGATGAAAAGATTGTGATTCCTGATTTCAAATCCTTTTTTTAAATAATAAATGTTAAAATTCACAATGAATACCCATGAATTTATCTAATACAATTCACGAGTGTCTCTTACAATTGGTAATGAATGATGATCTAAATCTTTTTCCATTTCAATAGCAAAAAGTAACTCGTGCTTTTACTGATACCAAACTATTATGATCCACCCTGTCTAAATGTACAAATTGTTAATAATATTTTTTACCATTATGAATTATAATAAATAATCAGTTGGATTGTTATTATTACTTAAAACTATTATTTTATATACTCAATAGGCGACGAAGATCGGATACTTATATTTATCTTATTCATAGGTAAGATCTTATAACATAGGCGACGAGGATGGGATACAAAGCCATGCATAGGACATTGGATTATCATTCAAATATGTTGTTTCCAATGTCGTTCTTTGTAAAATATTCAAAAACCAAGAAACTTATATTGATTTAAAATCTAGTCCTCAAGTGTTAAGATTCATGTGGGGCAACCTAATAAGTTCTAAAATTATTCCACTTTGAGACGATTTACGTAAGCCAGCTTTAAGTAAACTGTACAATTTCCTCTTTTCTTTTTGTATAATTTAATTAAAAATGGGGTCATACAGTATTTATAAATGAAATTTTAGAAGAGCTTGCATGACATATTTTTTTCTTATTCCTTCTAAGGATAAACTTAGCATGATTATAAATCAACTGCTTGAGTTTCTGAAAAGAAAAGTTGTACCACAACGTAAATATGCTTTTCATATGCACGAAACTCGTGCTATGCAAAAACACGATTTAAATTCCAAGTTGAGACCGGAGCTTGTACTTTAATATACACAAGTGTATGATATTTGAACAAGATATAGTATGAAAATGGAATGTTTGCTTTGTCGTTCTGTTTGTCTTTCAGTAATATAAAAATTGACTCTTAGAAGTAATGAAATGAGTTTTTTTTTAAATATGTATGCACATCATAAGTACGTATATCAAGTAATTGATTAACAAATTAAATTTTTATTAAGTTGGTAGGAACAGAATTGTTTAAAAGAACAATTCTTTAATTTCGTATAACTTTCTCATATATTTAATATTATTTATGCTTTTTAGTTACATAAAATCGATATTATAAAACTAAAATTGGTTCTGTCAAAGTCGTTTTTATGGCACAATTGCTTTAAAGAATTCTTTAAAGCTCAAGTGCCTTTTCTTTAATATTAAAGTGTGACCTCCATGAAAGAAATCGATCAGTTTTAAATGTACGTCAGTTTTGTTATGAAAGGTTTAACTGTATTTACGTATGTATGTGTGTGTTTGCGACTGTTTAATCGGGTGGTTTAAATTTAACTAGTAGTCAATTAACTGTTTTCGGTCCATTTAGATTTAAACAATCCGTCAACAGCTGATATTTCCTATGTGCAAGTAAGAGAAACAAGATATCACTTTCCCCATCTCCCCATTAAATAAGAAAAAGAAAGGATAACAATGTGAGGAAAACAAACAATTTCAATTTTATTTTATGTAACCGATCTTTCTTTTATATTTTTGTATTAATTTATTTATAAATGTGTAAAATTTTGTATAGAACACGATCGATAAGCACTATTAAACACAAGGGTCGTTTTAACCCACGAGCGTGTAGCGAGTGTCTTGAAGAAGGCCCGAGTCTTATCTTATCGACTTTGTAGTATAAATAACTATTATAATATTGTTTTATAAGTTGTATTGTAATACATAAAGTAAGACACAATAAAACTGTACAAAGTAATTGGTATTCACATATAAAATATATGAATAAGATAATTCACCAGATGCACGAAAACGTGTCATTAGGTTTATGGTGGACAGCCATACGCACCTCCACGTAATTCGCTTTAGCTCTCCCTGCCTATCAGCCATTCTGACCCTAATTAACTTATTGCTATTCCAATAGTAGTTTCATAAATAATCCGATGAGCGTTTGGATAGGAAAGGGTATAAGTGTAATACGACCCGCCATTCAGCCCCGCACACGAGAACAGTATAGGTCTAGCCACTTTAAGAAGAGGTTCAATATTAGTAAAACGGGCAGTTATTATGAATAACTAGTTATTCATGGATTATAGAAAACATGAGAAGAAGTTGTAAAGGTGACTTCTCCCTGCACCGACAGTCCCTCGTTGAGAGTCAAATATTCATAAGACCACTCACAATTCAATTGCTTAGCAGTATTTGATAATAATTAATACAATGTAGATTTTCTACAAAGCTGTACAAATTCATATTCATTGTTCGATGTAAACAGTAAAAAATTATGTACTTTTCAAAGCGTAAATCGACTAACTTTTACCGTTTTTAGCTTAACTAGAATTATCAGTGCAAAGTAATAGACGCTTATAATATATTCAACAATTGAAATAAATTTAAAAAATGTTTTTTGATCAAATCAACATTATGGTTACTACAACTAGATCAACTCCACAAGTATATTTTTCGTTTGAAGGAGTATTTAAAATATTGCATTTTCATTCGAACGGATAGGATTTAGAATAGAATTGAGTTCCATAATGCGTCCTTTTTAGCACTAGTGAAAATTTAGAATTTTTATTTCATTAGTGAAAAAAAGACAGTCATCATATCTTTCAAAGCCAATATTCAGGCCCCATTTCCACACCGATAACAATAAAAAAACGACCGATAACTGGTCAAATAGAAAATTTTTTTTTTTATCTCTGGATAAAGGATTTTATTTAAATTCACAATTTCAAGTTAGCTTCTATTAAGATTTAAAGTCAACCCTGGCAAGGGCATAATTTGCTTGTTTCTATTGAGCTCATATTTCTTCAATGAACAATTGAATTTTTCTGTCAAGAATTGTGCAAAATATAAATGAAATATTGAGAATTGTTTATTTATTTATTTATTTATTTATTGAGTGTTTGTTAGTCAACTCGACTATAACAGTGATTCGATATACATTTCATTGAGTATTTGCTTTGTTTAGGTATAAAGTAAAATTAATTTATAATACGTTTCTAAACTAGCTTAAACTCCATCCCCGCTAAGGGGTTCATTCCAACATCCGCTCCATGAATCGCCTCGTCTCCAGGCCATCTACCAGGAACTTCCAAAGAGCTCCCAACTCTGCTTCATTTTGAGTGCATGGGCAAGATAATAAAAAATGCTCTAGAGAGTTTATTGAGAATTATAACTTTCTTAATTATTTAATTTTATTGGTAGTTTGATAACATTAAAATTTCGTCAAAGATAACTATATTTTACTTAAAAATAAATTTAATCAATTTTAAATTATAATAGATTTAAATAGATGTAATTTAAAAAATGTATTCAATATATTTAATTTTTTTTTATTAATTATGACGATATTTATCTGAATTTGTCCAACCAAACCGCAGAAAAAAAAATTTGATAATATTTTTCAAAATTTATGTAAAAACTCACTATATTTATGAAAATGTTCCCATGTCGTCTACATGAAACAATGTTATGAAAATTCAACCACAAAAATTATTGTTTACGTTACGGAAAATTGTTCATGGAAAAATCGTGTGCGGGAAAAGTGGAGTAGAAAATCATATGCTGTCAGCTGCAGAAGTGGAGAGGAGGAGCGGTATCGTGGACGGGTGTCTGCAATTCAGTTAGCGGAATAAACGACAGACTTAAGCCCTATAATATCTGTATCATGACACACAAGATGGGAAAAGTGTTTCGGATAGAATTCTCTCCTAGAAAATTGATTTACTGTGAATATTCGCCAATAGACGTCAGTTTCATTTACGTCTTCCGGCAATTTCGATGCTCAGCTGAGGTGCACGTGCCCAAGGAAACTCTTCATCCAAGGGAATTTCAACAGCAGCCCCTTTATGCCTTACATTCAATTTGATTGTTTAAAATTCCAAAACTTTTATAGCATTTTTACGATCCAACCTGTTAATTTATTCATAAAGAAATTTGTTTTATTTCTTCCATATTTTTATGCTGAGCTATTACAATAAAACAACAAAAGCTTTTAAAAAGTTCTGTTTCAAAATTCTAGATTTTAAATAGGATAAAATCCGTTCGTTGTTAATCAGATTTTTGTATTATTGAAAGGGTTTACTAAAAGTGCTATGGGTAACTCATCAAAAATTTTATCCATCATTTAACACACGATTCAAAAAGTCCCGGGTCTACTTTAGTAAAACACATTTATTTTGAAATTTTGTTTATAGTTTGTTTTTCAAATGCTTGCTTTCATACTTGATTAAAACAAAACTATCTGTCCGATCTGGCTAAAATTTTAAAAGTTAGGGTCTAGATGAATAAAAAAATGAATAAAATTAAATTTTCCAAAATAAATGTGTTTTTACTGAGGTAGGCCCGGGATTTTTCGGCCACTGTGTTAGTATTTGTTAGTAAAGGATAATTGAAAAATCTTAAATATGGAAGGTTTGAACTTCCTATATGTAAATCAACTACTAATTGTTTTTTTTTTTCTTGTACAAAATATAAGCATCCAATTTATACGTGTTTTGCTAAATGAAAACTAAAAAGCAAATCTTACAGGGCCTAGTTTCATTAGTCAATTTCGAGCAGTCAAACTGGCTAATACATAAAATGTGTGTTTAAAATATCGATAAAGTTCGCTTTCGAGGTGGAAGGGTTTTGAGATCGTCATTCAATATGTATAATAAGAGATTGTATGTATGTATAATTGAATATTTCAGATTGTTGAGCGTTTGAAGTGATCCTTGGGATTTTACATTGACAAGTGCTTCTGACAAACTGTATATTTATTTATAATCATATATAAATATGCTTTTCCGACTGGGATAATTATATTCAGTACAAGTATTGCCAAATTATCGAAGGAAAAATGGTATAATTTATATTCCGATTGCAGCAAAGGACACTGTCAGAGCAGGGAGAGTATACCCTCACTACACGTTTTCATGATTTAGTCTGTAAACAACAGGTATTTCATACTAACTCTACATATTATTAATATTGAACCTATCCTATAATGCAGACCTACACTGTCCTAGAGTGCGGTGCTAAATGGCGGGTCTAATGAACAGTTTATTGGATTATAGCCCTTATTCATATATAAATATCAGATGTACACGTATGAAATGTCGTTTTTGTTAAATAAAAAAACACGTTAAATTTTGTGGAAAAAGAAAAATCATTTTTTTTAATATATTTGCCATCGCTAGATACACATTTTTCCACACTTTTTTTCATACAGCACCCAATATCTTACGTTCGGATAATTTTTATTGCGTTCAAATGATGGGAAATGGTTTTTTGAGTGTCTCTAAATGATTTTATAAAGTTTTCTTAAATTTATAACGCATATTAATCGAGTTGTGCAAAAAATTCTTATTTTCCATACTTTTCTGCCTTAAAAATAAATAATCACCACTTTATAAACATGGAAACTAATTCTGGCTTAATTTCTTTAATAGAGTATGTTCACAATAAGTTTCCACCTAAATTTCATGATTTTCGGTTGCTTTGTTTTTGCTCAATGATATTGCAAAAATTGCAGTCCGCGTTTGCTCTTTATTTGGCACGAAACTCGACAAGCTGACTGCACTGAGAGTAAACGATAATGACGCTCGATTGGCGCAACACTATGGTTGTTTGACAATCGAGGTTGACACTTCACACTGTCAAAGTTTTATGACAGTCGATAAATATTTAGGTTTGCGGGAAATCTATATGTTCGAACCGACATTTCCTATTTCTACACTTGATAATAGACCTCACACTAGGGCAGTATAGGACTGTACACTTTAGATGATATGTACAATGTTAGTAATATGGACATTTAGTCTTTAGTATTTGCAGACTAAATTTAATTTTATGTTAAATAGCAATTATTTCAATTAACCAGATCAAATGAAAAACATTTTTAAAACTAAATGTAGACTCAACAGAATCAATTAACAAATAACACAAGATTTTTTTGGAATATATTAATTAATATTAAAGCTATTATAAGCAATTTAAGACTACAACTGCATAATAATTTATTCCAACTCTTAACTGTATAAAAATATGAATATTTATAAATAATTAATAACAATAATATTAATATCTTGATACTGTTTAATATAGATTATTACTCGTAACTTATTGAAAGAATACAATCATTAAAATCAATTTTCTAAGAAATTAATGAGTACCTTTCAATAATGAATCTCGAAAGGGTTTAATTCCAATTACCTAGAAAGTATCTCTCCATTCTTATGTTAAAGAAATAACAAGTTATTCCATATTAAACAAATTTTGCTTCTGACAAGTAGTTTTTTTAAGAATCAATTGGGTTATAAAAGAAGGAATTGAAATTCAAAATATATTTCTTCAAGGAGTTGGTATCAATTCAATTTCCACAATTCTACCTTTCTTTTGACGTAGGTCTGACGAATAGGTAAAGAAATGGGCGAAAGTCTTTCAGAATTTGTCAACCACAATGACGTTTGAGAGAGGAAAGCAATAATAACAAATCAAGTGAAAAAATCACAATTCCTCATCATAAAAATACTGATTAATAATTGAAATTTCATTAGTCGAACAATTGATTTACTTAACCTTATTCTGTTCCTTATTAAAAATTAATTACTGGCGCGTCTTATAATAGATCAATTAATAAATATGATTATCCAAACGAGGGTAAGAAATTGATCCCTCGGATTAATTAATTTTCTATTTAAAATTCCTCATTAATTAATTTATTAATTTAGCTGAGAAGAGAAACCGAATGGAATGAAATCAAAGCAATTTTATTAATTATCGTTTGTTCAAACCACAAATTGTTAAATTGAGATGTTATTTTATCTTTGAAAATGCCAAGTAGAATAAATTAATTAGTAAATAAGTACATCTTAATTAAATTGAAAATAATAATAATAATAAAATCAAATTTCTGGAAAAATATAATTAAACCACCTTCTTTCACATTTGACATTAGATCATTAAATAATTAATAGGAAATAAATATCATCAGCTAATTTTAGAGCTGAATGAATATACATTTATATAAATTTCTATAGAAAAAAATCAAAAAACAACCATATGTTGGATGATTGCTTCCGGGAAATCAGTGTCAATATCAAGAGAATCTGTTATGATGGAATGTATTCTATTGAGATAATTATAGAGGCCAATGATTCCTACTTAACTCAGTTACAATTTATCACTATTTTTAGAAATATAACATATGGTTGAAATAAATTGCAATAATAGAATGATAATAATAATTTTCGAAATTGTCAGCATTTTTTCTAATAATAACATATTTAACATCACAATAGAAATTTAAAAATAAATTTTAATTGTGTTGAAATATCTTAATATTTAATAGGATTATATTTAGAAAATATAATATATAAATTTAATTATCACTTTGTGCCTTAAATAGTAATATGTATTCTTTTAGGTAATGTTTTGTTAAAATATGTGAAAATTTATTTTTAGAAATTTACACAATACGAATATTTCATATTTTCCTATTTGTCACAAATATAAACTATATTTGAATTGATCCACACCGGATTATATCGTAAGAACCGAATTTGGCTTGGATTGGCTCTTAGTGGCAATTTTCTCGCGGGCACTGAAATGGTTGGGGAAGTTGGAATCCATGGAAGAACACCGACTCCCAAGGATTTGTTATAGAAGGCAGCTTGAGCTTGCCGAGGTCGCTAAGGTAGAGTACAGTTGGGTGAAACAAATGGAGGTTCTGTTTACTAGGGCCGGCTGTGAGGAAATTTGGACCAGTTTTAAGAGCGGTGAAGACTACTTGGACCCAGACAATGTTGTCGAGGGTTTACGGGGAGGGCTTAGAGAGGAGGACAGGAGAAGGGTATGCGCTTCATGCTTCTGTCCTAATTACAAGGAGTGGATGGAGAATGTTCACGATGGATTGGTGACATTACCGGTAGGTCTTAAGACGATCAGAATGTGGCACCTACTAAGGGTTTTGAATAAGAGGTGTAACAGC
>JXOV01001640.1:0-21891 GCA_001014945.1 Clogmia albipunctata
TAGATGTCTTTCTTCTCGGAAGTTGCAGGCATAATTAGGATGTAGAAAACATAAAATATACTTACTTATATAATCTTTGTTAAATAATTTAAAATCATTTTTGTTTATTTATTGAATAAAACTAAGAATTTAATAAAATGTCGAGCTAATTTTATTGAATTATTATTTTTAAATGTAAATACTTAAACGAACATTATTATTTTCTAAATAAAGGATTTAATGTACAAAATTTGTGTGTATTAAAGATAACATTCTGTGATTAATATTTGTGTAAATATATTTACAACAAATAATATCCCCAGCCTAAACTCTCGAACAACTAGTATCGTCAATAATATTCGTTCGACAACAGAGCGCATAGGATCGAAGAGATAAACCTGATATTTCTATAATAATAGCAATTTGCTGACACTCAATGAATAGATACAGATGAAAGTTATGAAAGTGATGGTCCGCTTCGAAGTACGCGTATGTGTGTTCAGTTTCGGTGGAAAGAACCTGTTAATAAATAGCTTCTATATAGAATCACTTGTTCAAGGTGCTAATCACATTATACCAAATAATGATTTGAAAAATCATGATATTCAATTGTTAATTGAGAAAGATTGGCAAATGAGCAGATAAGGCTATTGAAAACAATGATTACACACCCATGCGGTTAGCACAGGACTGGTGACGGTTTTTGTGTCTTCGAAGAAGAAGTACAAGAATGTATAAAACATGTTTATTCTAATTTTTAAAATAGGTTTTTTCATACTATTAATAAAAAGAACAACCGGAATTCTTTAAAATTAGGAACTAAAGTTATTCGGGCACGAAAATTTCCCATATTTTGCGGTGGACTTGTCTGGATTATTAAATTTTATTTCCAGCATAACTTTTATTACACATGTTAGGCACGTAATTTTGGGAAATTCTAAAATCTTATCATCACACATCTTATAACACTAGGAAGGATGAAATGTTGAATGTAAATCAGACGCAGAATTTACACATATACTTACTTTTACGTCTACAATTTTAAAGAAGAAATTCTGTATGGTTTTTATGTAGTTAATAAAAAATCAGTATTATTTTTCTATTTTATGATAATTTTGAAATTGATAAGAAATCTAAGTAATGTTTTTTTTAAAATAAAATTCATTTATTTAGCATAAACATTTTAAATATATACAGTGGAACAATTAATAAAATTTCCAAGCAACAGTTTTTAAATTTTAAATAGATCAAATTAATGTAAATAGTGTTATATTTTATTGAATCTAATTTTATTTATTAAAGTGTTTATAATGAATGACATCTAAATTTTTGCAGTGATTAACATACTATAAGTGGTTAAGAAATAAAATTAGTTTCATTAAAAATGAGTATGTCGTTTTATTGTAAAATAAGATTTTCCAATTAGGCTTTACTTTGGGTGTTAGGGATCTATTTAAAGTAATTTGATAATTAAAAAGTCGATTACCAAAGTATCTGAGAATATTTATTTTGAAAATAAAATTACCTGAGTTTATTCCAAATTTGAAGACGTCTATCTATACTATAAAGGGTGGCTTTAAAAAAAAAATTTTTTTAGCATTTTCAGTTTTGATTATTTTTTGCACGTGTATATCGAAAGGTTAGCTTTTTGACATCGATATAAGTTCCATAATGTGTAACTTTTTCGAACTAAATAGTAAAAATATTGAATATTGAATTTTGAATTCACTAGTGTAAAAAAGAAAGTCGTAATCTACGAATAAATTTCGGAGCCATTTTAAGGAAAAAACTATACAATTTTGAGTAATTGAAAACTTTTTATATTGTGTATTGTTAACAAAGGAAAGAAATTAGATTTAAAAATGAAGAATTTCGCGATAATAGTTATTTGTGTTACTAGCGTGTTAAAAAACCGATTTTTAACTCAAATTGTTGAAATACATTTATTGTTTAATTAGTATTATATTAATCGTTTATTTTTAGAAAATAATCTGAACTTTGATTTTTTCGAGGTTTATGTGAATTTAGATTTTTTATGACTAAAAATACAATTTATATTGGAAATTGGACACCGCTTCAAATACTTAGTAAAACGATAAAAATAAAGTTAAAACTAATAAAATATTCCAGTACTCGTATAAATGAAAAAAGGGTTTTTTTTGCAATTAACAATTACTATAATATATTCTACTGCTTAGTAATAGACACAAATATGTATATATTTCGAATTAAATGAACACTTTTTTAGTTATAGAGCTCTTAACCTTTTTGATTATTTATTGAATAGAAATCCCCAACAATTTACAACTAAATAGCCTGATCAAAGTTTATTTTAAAAAATTAATCCTAATCATTTTGAATAGTGTCACGAGTCAACTAGGTGTACTAATATCCACGAAGAGCTCATTATTAACAGCATTTAATTTATTATTTAAATGCGTGAATAATTTTTCAAATTAAAGTTAAGAGTTTTTAAAAATAATTTTCAAATCCGAAAATATATGATAACTTTTTCATCTATCCCAAAACCATAAATAAAATTAATGAAATTGTTTAGTTATAAAATAATAGTAAATAATTATAGAATTATTAATACATAATTTGTTTATTATATTATTTCAGGAACATTTTATGAAATTTATTAAATCAGCATTTATTTTACATTTAGGAAAAATTCTAATCAAGTATTTAACACTTACTTTACCTTAAATAAATTAAATTTAATATTAATTAAATTAATGAAACTTGATTAAATAGATTTTGTGATTCATGCCAAAAAAACGGTATCCAAAACATAACAATTAGATTAGAAATTAAGATGTATACAGATTTCATATGAACTAGATAATTTAATAGAAAAAATTAAATAAAAAATAAATAGCCTTATCTTGCATAAAAAATAAGCCTTTATAATTCTTAAATTAATAAAAATTCTATCACAAAACAATAAAATTAAACGGAACTCCATTCACCAGTCCCTGTTTCCTGTTAAACACGTGATTGTCGTGAGAGGTGGGTAGCAATTGCAATTGCGTGAGATACCTGTAGAGACGAGCTTCTGATATTGAATCGAAAATGCTCGCTTTTTGGCAATAAAAAACGGCGGATTTTCCATCGCTACAAAAGCCCGGAACTACAGGGTAGATCACGGGATGGCAAAGGGGGACCTCGACAGCGGGGGGAAAAAGAGGCGAAAAAGGACTTTTTCCAAATCTGCAAATCGATGTCGAAGTCTGAAAAGAGGGAGGAAAGAGAAGGCGAGATAAAAAGACAGAAATTAATTGTAGTTTAATCAGTGCCTGTGCTATAATCATGGTAAATAATTAACAGATTTTGCTAATCCTTCATGTATCTGAATTATTAATCAATGACAATAGGGAAATGTGTGTGCGTGCGTGTGTGTTTTTTCATCTCTACTGGTGGTGGTGTGCGTGTGTCGAATTTAATGGCGCTGATGCCCTCCCAAGAGAGATCCGAAGCTCTGCAGCACAACACTCAATTAAAGTATATTTATTGGAGACAACAACGTGCTGATGGACAAAAGAGACGATGATTTCGGGGGAGATGGATGAGGGGATGGGAGGAAACCCCACCCTCCCCCAGCAGAATCATTGTAACAAATTTCTGTTTACGTTGTTCGCTACCCAGTCTCATTCCAGACCGAGTACCACCCCCTCACGCTAAACACATGTGTTGTTTTGGACACTGAAAACCACAAAAAGGTCCTTCCAGCACTCCAAATGAGATTTAACTCTTATTTTTCCACATTATTTATGAGGTTTTAAAATTTAATTCTGCTGAACTTTCACATTAATTTGTTTTATAGTTTTTGAGGGGACTTAGGGATGTAATTTTAATGTTTTAAGAGAGTTTTTTGGAGGAAAATTGGAGAATAATTTTTTTAAGGTTTAGAAAAAGGAATCACAGATTAAATTGTAAGTTCATCTCGATTTTAGGGTTCCCTTATATTGAAATTTTAATATTGATTTAATTAATCATTTACAGAAATTTAATCAAAATAACTTTCTAATTTTAAAATACACTTTAATCAATGTCTTAACATTTTTATGATTTTTTAAAATAAAAATTGATATTTACCTTCCATCAATCACTTTTATTTTAGGGGTTGTCGGGGTAGAATTGGAATTGCCCATGTTAATTACACATTGTTTGTCACGTTATTTAAAATTGTCTTGAATATTTATTAATTTAATTTTAACAATTTAACATTAATTTGTCGATTTATGGGAAGAAATTACGAATAACCTTTTTGCACAATTCATCTGAACCGAACTTTGGAAAATCTTTTGTGTTTGAGATGAGAATGAATATAGATTTAAATTACACTTATTCATTTCTTAATAGATATTAAAATTCACCTTTTGAATAAAAAGAAATCCATATTCCATGAAATAACTAAACTTGTCTAAATATATCACTATTTAATGGAGGAATGAGACTCCTGTCGATTTAAACACAAATCCGGAATGATGATAAAAATAATGTTCGTCTGAGACTGAAATTGGACCTCGCGCGCGCACGCCATGATGCTGTGTTCCTCTGCTAATAATACACAAGTAGATTCGCACAACACATGTACAACATTATGGGGTGCGGTTCTCAGTTTCGTCATCGTCATTGAGGCATCTGTATGAAAGGAAGTGATGATTATTCGGGAAGTTCCCCTTCGAATACTAGTACAGATTCGCCTTTTTTCAGTCGAGTGTAGTTGTGTTTTTGGATGCTGAGAATTTTCATCTTTTGTCTTCTCTTCTAAAAGTGATGACGATGATGATTCCTGTGTTGGAGGGAATGGGGTTGGGTGGGTGGAATTGTTGGCCCAACAATAAACTCCTTGTGTTGATGATAAAACACAGAGTACACAACTTTTGGCGTGTGTTTTCGCAAATCAGACATGGCATGTGACGACACACACTAAATGAAAATGAAAATAAAAATGAATGAATTTCTAAATAAACTTAAACGAGTCCTTTTCTCGTCCTCTCTTCTTCCATTTTCTGTTTTAATTTTTATTTATTTTTTGTTAAACAAAAGGGAGTGAGAAGGAGAAAAGTGTGCAATTAACACGGTTTCCACATTTGACAATGGCGATTCTGCACAAAACACGGAAAAATAATTAAATTCCCGGCCGCAAAACAGGGCCCAGAAAGGCGCAACAATGGGTCCCCAAATTCGGGGGTTGTGTTTCACATTTTCCAACCCCAACAACACAACACAACAACAACACAGCTCAGCAAATATCCATCCCAAACAGAGGTTTGCTTTTAGCGATAATCACTGCAATTAATCTCGACGGAATAAATAACAAAATAGCACACGACGATGATGATGTGCGGATTTGAATTTAAATAGAGAGACGGAGAGCGAGAGAGAGTCGCGCGACCGATTCCATTAAAGGGACAGGACGGAACTGATCCCAAAATGAATGAGAAAAGCACCACCAACCCACGATTTCGGTTTATGGCCCTCCGAGAAGTATATATTTTGAATAAAAGACTGAAATATAAATATAATATCTAATAATTGTGATAAATTTCTATATGGTTTTGACATTAAAATTCAACAAAATTTTAAATTCATCGTAATTATTTAATCCGTGCCTTGAGAAATTTGAGTTAAGACATCATTATTCAATGGATTAGCAAGATTATTAAGAATGTCACTAAATCAATGATTAGGGTTTTCGCATAAAAGTTTTGTTAAAAATTTGTTAATAAATTTAAATCATACTTGGTTTCGTAAAGAGACTTAAATTAAAATCATTAAATTGCAAAATGAAACCGCAACAAAATATAATTGTAATTAGGGGAAGTATGTACAAAATGACATGGTGTTTTGTTTTTGGATCATAACTCTTTATGGGTAGCTCACAACAACACCATTTTATACAGTAATCATGTTTGGTTATCTATTTATTAAAATTAATGTTAAATTGTTGCAAAAAATCATCAGAAACAAAATTAAACAGCTTTAAACAAAATTCGGAGAAAATTGGAATTTTAAAACCGTATGGACAAAATGGCATACCTCTAAATTCGATGTAATTATTGGCATAATTTTGCAAACAAAAACCTGTGTTCGTCTAGGAACGTATGTCCAAGAACTGTAAACCCAATGCCAACAATTTGACATCCTTTTCCGGGTCTAGATCTCGAGAAAAGATCTTTAGTTATACTCTAAAGTGAACGTGAACATTTCTCTTCGTTATAATGAGAAGTGTTAGGAAAATTTCGACTTCGATATTGTCTTGGCTTCAGGACGGACGATTTGTTGAGTTCTTATATTTTCTGGGAATTTTGGCCATCTACGTACAAAATATGTCGGGTTTAATTAGATAAACACCACTAATTGACAAAATGAGAGGTTTGCCATTTTGTCCATATGTCGTTTTGAAAAAAAAAATTTATAAAAAATATAAATAGAAATCGATTTCTAGAAAATCTTATTTTAAGGCAAAGATGAATCCTTAATGGATAAAATAAGCACCAGGATAAGATGTAAATTATATGGTCGTCAGTTTCGAAGGGCGTGGCTTAACTGTATTTTGTTAGTGTTTTTTAAAAATGAGTCAATTATAAACTATATTTATTGGCGGTTTATCATAGAGGCCGCACCATGTTTTTTACAGAAATTTGAAAATTTTTTATGATTTTTATGTTAATTTATTTAAAAATGCATACAATTTTGTATAAGACACTGTCGATAAGCGTTATTAAACACTCGAGCCTTCTTTAAAGCACTCTCTTCGCTCTTGGCTTAAAACAACTCTTGTGTTTAATAATGACTTATCTTATCGATCTTGTTGTATAAATAACTATAATCTTCTGGGGGCTTATTGGTTTTGCTACTGTTCATCGTGTTTGGTTAAATTTCAATTTAAGATTTAGTACATTTCTTCAAAATATTAAAATCTCAGTCGGAGATATTACAAAAGTTCATTTGAAATATTTTTTTATAATTAATATTGAATTGATATATAATTTTATAGTTTAAAATTACGATTAAATAATATTCTTTGGAGGGGGTGGCGCAGTTTTAAGTAACTGCACTGTCGCAGAATTCATCTCGAAGGGTTCCGGATCTTTCGAATTTCATAACACGTTTTCACCAACAATATTCTGCGATTAATATTTGTTGAAAATATATTCCAAAAAAAAAATATTATCCTCAGCCTCAACTATCCAACAACTAGAATCGTAAATACTATTTGTTCGATCTCAGACAGGTTGTCTAAGCTTGGATGGAGTGTATAGAATCGAAGAAATAAACCGGATCTTTCTTTAATACTAGTAATTTGCTGTCATTCATTGAATGGATACAGATGAAAGTTATGAAATGGAGAGTCTTCTTTCTAGTATTTGTGTCTATAAATAGGTTCTATATAAAATTATTTGTTCATAATGTTAATCATATCAAAACATGATATCCAATTATCAATTGAGAAAGATTATGAAATGAATGGATAAGGCATTTGAAAACGTTGATTATGTTAAACCAATTGCTTAGACCTAGACCGATAACGGTTGTTGTGTGTCGTCAAAGAAGAATATTAAATAAAATATTCTTTGAGGTATAATTTCTTTTAAGAAAATAATAAATTTTATTGTTTTGTGACATCTAATCAAATCTTTCTGTTCTTTTTTTAAATGTGTTTGTGACTGTTTTTTGTAATTCGACACGATCGCCTGCTGGTGCCAGTTTTTGAAGCTAATAAAAATAAAATTTTGAATTTGAAACTTTGGCTAATGGTGATTCAAAGTTAATTAAATTTTAAATTGAAATTCTGTCCTGAAATACTGTGCACACATGATCCGAAAGATGTGTCCTCAATAAAATAATGAATGTTATCGGAATTTCCTGACAACCTTCTTCAAATATAATTTTAAACAAAATTTTAATTTAAAACTATTGATCTGTGAATAAAAAAATGACCTTACTAACGGGTGAGCCACAAAAATTGCACTACATGAGATTTAAAAAAATTAATTTTACTTCTTACAGAAATATTTAATGAGTTCTATTCAATAGCTCGTGGAAAGGGTGCGAAGCCTATCTCTCTTTTCGGTTGGATATATGGAAATTTGTAGAGAAATTTGTACGTGGCTGCTGCTGGCTGGAAAAGCTGAAAGAAGGACGCGAACAGGAAGGAGATTAGGGCAATAAAAATTGTATGAGCATTTTAATGGGGTTCCTCAGTTCTCTCCTTCTTCTTCTTTTCGCACGGACTGTGTCCTCCTCTCTGCCCTCCTCTGCTGCCACTAACTAGAGCTGCTCACAGCATCCCTCAGCCCAACAGCTCTCCCTCCCCCTGCTGTCGACGGCTGCGACACACCACAGCAACAGCAGCAGCAACAAATCCATTGAAACGAATCAGGAGTAGCATTCATAAATAAGATTAAGTTTTAATGAAAAATAATAATTCATTATTATTTGTTATTATTTTGGCGCTTTAAATGCGCACATGATAAAGTTCAAATTTTATTCACAGGCAGTCCTCCCTATTTGTGTTGTGTTGAAGTATTGGAGATTATATATCTTTGTGGAGAAAGATACAGCTTATATGGTTTAAACTAGAGATTCACGAAGATCTGATAAATGATGTTTTTATTTATGGAAACGCTTATGGTCCTTTTCACTTTGGGATTCATTTTTTATCTCCTCGTAGTGAATACAATTTTTTTAAATCTTCCGTCCCACACAAAATTTGATACTCATTAGGAAAATAGAAACGTTTGGTGGTGAATGCATTGATGATGAATTTATTTATCGATTTTGAGTAAGTTAAATACCGTAGAATCCGTTTAACAAATTGCAAAGGAAATTTGGTTTACATGTAAAAGTTATTACAAAGTAGACGTATTCATCTGGTTAGTATAACCTTTTTTTTTGAAAAAAATTCATATGTTATGGATGTGAGAATTATGGCAAATATTTGTTTTGAATTATTTTTTTTAATACTTCTTTTGAATGTCATAAGTCTACTCCTGAAGGAGGGTCTCTCGTCTTCCATGATATGACATTATCAGAGAGAAATTTTAATTTTTACCAGCTAGAAGGGCAGCGTGCAAAATTCATACAAAAAAGAGAGTTTGCTTTGTTTCAACTCCGTTTCCAACTCTATTTTAAATTGCGTCAGCTTTAATTGTATTGTATCTGGAAATTACCAATTCGAGACGTTCGCCATCTTGCATTAGTATTGATTTTGTGTACAAATATAATTTTAATATTATTATTTCTTTACGTTGTCTTTCTACAGGGTTAAGGCCTCGTATGTTATAAAAATTTTCTCTTTCAATTCCTCAAAGGAACATGGGGGGTCTCAACCTCAACCAACGGGTTTTCGACATTTCGGTGACTATTTGTTTTCAGTGAATTATTAGTCAATTAATAGCACCTAGACCAGTTGAAAAAGGACGCAGTTAATCCTACCTGCCCAGGGATCGAACCCTTGACTCCGAAGAGGCAGCCGGATGCGTAACCACATCGGCCACGAGACAGATGTTATGTTAAAAGTTTTCTTAATTCAGCACGTATAAGAATATGAACAGTTTCGAAATTTATAAGATTTATTTGACTGTCGGTATTCAAATTCGAAATAATTTTAGTCTAAGTGTAAGAAAAAACTAAATAAACAAACCGAAATTAACTTTAAAAAATTTCATTAATTAAAACCAATTTATTATAATTGTTTCGAAACGTTTAATACTCAAAATGGGAACGAAATTCTCAAAATCTATATAAGAAACAGATACACTAAGTATTTGCTATTTTTTAAAATTGTTATTAGAACATACAAAATGCTTAAAATTTTTTAAACTGTGTTTATTTTTTTAAAATAATATATTTTTATTATTATATTATAATACAAAATGAAAAAAACCCGTTTTTGTACTTTCGTATCGAAAGGTTAGATTTTGACCATCGATTTTAATTTTTATTTCACTACTAGTGACAAATAAGGAAGCCATAAGGCGTGAACACAGAAGATGGGTGAGTGGCCTTGTCAATTTCATACAAATAATTGATTCCAAAGAAGGACAGTCTTACTTTTAACCTTAAATCTTTTTTTAAATGTGTTTGTGACTCTTATTTTTAAATTGACACGTTCGTCCAACTGGTGGCAGTTTTTGAAACTAATAAAAATGTGAAGTTGATATTTCGGCAAATTGAATTCTAAATTGTTTTGCCTTTAGAATAAAGTGTACGCCGGATCCGGAAGATGTGACCTCAATAAAATAATGGCAATTATCAGTTTTCCTTCTTTAAATTTGAAAATTAATAATCATTTAAAGTAGTATTTATGTCGTGTAAAACTCGTAAAATGTATCAAAACTTTCTTTACCCTTCTAGGCTTATTATCTTCAAATTTGTTTTAAAATTAAAAATTCGACACGATTTTTAGAAATAAGCAATACAATTTTTAATCCAAGCCGTTATAACGGTTAACTAGTACTTGATAACTGTTTAAATAAGGACCGTTTTAACGGTCAAATAGTTTAAAATTAGTTTTACGTGAATTTATTAGGAAAGTGTAACACAAATTATGCCTTGTTGTAATATTTGTTTTAACTCGGAAACAATGAAAAACTCATCTTATAACTCTTAAAAAGAGGGTGATTTTTCTCGTTAAAAAAGCTCATGTTTCGCCCTTGTAGCATAAGTAATTATTATTTAAGAAAAGGATTTACATTAGATAAAGAACAAGTTCTGTTGCATAAATAATAATTAACAAATAAATTTATAAATAGATCTAATATTTAATTTTTTTTAATGAATAATAAATAAATAACATGCAAAGAAAGTCAGTAATACGATCGATTTAACTTCTTCTAGCATTTTATCTGCATAATATATGAAATCCAAACTTTGTATTAATCGATTAAACAAGTCAACCATGAATAGCAGCGATGACAAACAAGAACCATTTCCTGAAGCTACTGTAAACAGTTTGCGAGGATCTTTACATGAATAATGTATGCAGCATATTATGATCTTACATGATGGTTATGGCTCGTGCAATACTTAATATTCAATTCATACCCAGATGATGTTAATATTGGAAGTGAATTTAATACGTCATGTGGAGGTTTTGCTGTTCAAAACATACACACATAATCATATACATATTTATGCACGTACATTATTTCAAACATATATTAACTGCGACGAGCTTAGCTATTTATGTTCATCCCCCGCAAAATAGGGGCGACTTGAGATTACAGAAACAACAGCAACAACATCAACCGAAACATAACAAGAAGAGGAACAAGAGTCAGTGGAATATAATATCAGGTCGGGCAAGACATAATCCCCAATTTTATGTGGTGTTCAACAAGAGTCCAATTCAAACACACGCAGACAGTTTACAGTCGGCTGATAAAGAATTCGTATTTTCAGGATGTTCCTGGAATATTTTTTTAAAGAAATTATTATTTAAACAATTAATTTTTTTTTATATTCATTTACCATAATTTATTAACTATTTTTTACTGACTATTTCCGTATTTAAAAACAAAAATAAATTTATTTTCAAACTATTAAAACAAATATTGAAGTAAATCATATCTATGGGAAAGATATTCTAATTCAGTAATATTTCTTTGACAATTAAATAAAGTGATGTTAATAAATCTCTTCAAGTAAAATGAAGCCAAAAATTCTATATTATGCTAAACACCAGACACATATTTATCAAACTAATAAAATCATAATAATAAAAATTATTCAAGTACTTCAAAAGTACAGTTTTTATATTCTTTTTAAATATAAATAGCATTATAAAAGTAATTTAGTAATAGAAACTTTAAAAACTAAATTTTTGCAATGAATATTTTAAAAGTAATTTTATAATCATTAACAGCGATATTCTTGAATAACTAAAAGAATTTACTGTTTTTTAATTGTTTTGTTTTTTTCTTCTAGTTAAATATATTAAACTTGATAATGATAATTGTGGCGCGCCACCTAGAAGGGCAGCAAGCCCTAAATTCATACAAAAAAGAACAGTTTGCTTTGTTTGAAACTCTCTTTCGAACTCTGTTTTAAACTAACTGCTTTAAATGTATTATGTCTGGAAATTAACAAATTAGTGGATATATTTTTGAACTAAGTGAATTAAATTTATAATGGAAATATTTTCTTTAAAACACGTCTTAAACAGGATCTGGAAGATGTGTCATGAATAAAATAATGGCAATTATCAGATTTTATAGTAAACCTTCTTAAAATTTTAGTTTTACAAAAATTTCAATTTAAATCCATTTAAGACACCAATACTTATGTGTCGTGTACAAATATAATTTTAATATTATTATTTCTTTACGTTGTCTTTCGCCGCGGTTTAGCTTTAATATATTGTATTAGTAACTAATTTTACTATGAGAGTTCATTTCTCTATTAAAAAGAAATTTTTAAATATTTGGTGAAATATAATACAGAAACCTTAACTTCAACATAATAGATTAAATCAATTTAACGTTATTAATATGAAAATAATATATTTCGATACAAGTGCTGTAATAACCTATTTTATGTAATTCTGAAAAAAATATCAGTTAATCGATAATTACTAATAAATCCGTTCGAACGGTTATTTCAAATTGTGCAACAACAACTCAAAACGACATTTTCATATTTAAATAATTAACTTGTTATGACAATAAATTTCATTAAATTGGTGACAATTTGCGTGCAAATTTTGAATTATTTCAGCTCTCCGGGGAGAAAAGTAAACCGTTTAAGAACCAATTTGCGTTAAGAAAAGTCTACTTTTCGATACGGAATTGCACAAACGGATTATTTCAAAAATTAAGCGACAAAGGTATTTATTTTATTATTCTATGAACGCTTCCCAAAAAGTCGAACACTTTTTGCCGTACTGTATTTTATGGGAAATCTGCTGCAAAGAGGGAGAGGAATCAGAAAGAGGGTGGTTGTTTCTGGTGGTTGGTTTGAGAGAGATGAGGAAAAACTGTTGTTCTCTTCTGGGGGCAATTACGCTACATTTATTTATCCACTTGTTTCCCGCCGGTAAACCAAACAGCGATGGACGGCGGAACGAGGATTTCAACGGTGCGGAATTATTGCAAAATAAAATAAAACAAGAGGAATGGAACAAACAGAGAAGATGAGAAAAAACTGAAAGCTTGAAATACAATTAAGAACTGGTCATGGGGAAAATTGGCTGAGAGGGACGTTAATAATAATTCGGTTGGGGAGTTTTTGTGATTTATTTCTACTTTATTCCATTCACCCTTCTCTCAATTTCTCTCTCCATCTTTCTCTCTCCTTCTTCGCTATTCACCCTGTGCTCGAGGCACGATCTTTAAATTTGAATAAAATTGAATGACAATAAAAAGACGAACCATCCGCCTTTTTCCTGAATCACAAATGGCACTGAAATCTGCAAAACTTCTCCCTGCGCACGATCCGGTCACAATTCACAAATTTATATGGACGGATTTGGAGCCGAAGAACACGATTTCCATCCAACACAAAAAAGAGGACTGTGAAGAGTCTTCTCTGCCCAACATCCTCAAAACACTGACTGAATGTCGTCAGAAGTTTTCCGAAAATCCCGATTTGCGCGACTTTCAGAGATTTTTGCGCACTTGAAGCGCCTAGTCTGTGTGTGTGTGTTGGTATTGATTCCAGGAGGGTGATTTGCCTCGGTGGTGACGATGGAAACGGCCATGTTTTCCCCGCAATAATAATACTATTGGATTCGTGCACAAATTCTGCCAATGCCAGATCCAGTTTCCCTCCCTTTTAATCGGGCCGCTCGTGATTGTGTTTGTTCAATGACGGCATCATCAACCTTTTTTCCTCCTCGTCGTTCTGGTGGCGAGACCTTTTCCCCCGATGATGACAGGGGGATGACAGAGGGGGCGCCATTGTATTGCATTTCGCGAGCGCCACATGTGTCGAGAGAAAAAATTATAGTTTCCATTAAAAAGTTTGCTGCTGCCAGGAGGAAGACGATGATAACGCTGTGAAGGAGATGCGGTAGAGAGAGTGAGAGAAGGGGGAGGAATGAGGATGAGGGAAGTTGTAATATTGTGCAATTTTTGTCACTCCGAAAACCATAGTATTTAATTTTAAATTAAATTTTTTATGCAGAAAATTCTGCTCTGGACTATACCGATGTCCGCTTTTTTCCACCCGTCCCTTTTTGTCCCTCGCGCTCACTCGGTCGCACAAAATTGAAAATTTATTAGCTTCCTCTAATTACATTTGATATTTTCCCGGAGTGAGAGAACCATAAAATGGGACCTTTGATCGGGTCAGGGAATCCCTAATCTGCGCTAAATGACTTTTCCTGGACCGAAGCCAAATCGAACCGATGCTTGAACTCTTGCCAAATACTACTCTGCACGAAGAAGAGGAAAATGGAAGGTGAAAACAAGTACACATTATCAAGGTGAAATCCCCGGATAAATTGGGACAATTTCATCAATATGTAGGCCGCAGTTTCCTTCTCCGTCTGCCCGCCCTTCGCCGCCGCCGCCACCGCCGGATGGTCATGGATCCTCCGCAAACAACAGCCCTGACCTGGCCCAATCCGATTTCCACGGAAGAAGAAAAAGTTTCTGTCGTATTTGTTGCTCAGGGCGAGAGCAACTGGCCAAAATACAACACCAATTTTCGCACATTCATACATGATCGTAAAATTAATTGTGATGGATGGATTGCCGGCAATAAAAGTTTTACGGGAACGCCATTCAACATCCCATACTCCATACAATCGGGAAACTAGGGATCTTCTCAGTGCAACAGATTACGTAGAAATAAGTTATAATTTTCTTTACAAAACGAGATAAATTTTGAACAATTGGTTCTAATTTGATCCTACAATATTGATTTCCATTTAATTATTTTTTTTATTGATTTGATTCAAATGAAACGAAAATATGATGTGTAACATAAGTTAATATTCAGATTGATACTTATAATTATATCTACCTCTGTGTCCTAGTGATTGGTACCGTGGACATCCTCCTCTGGGTCGTGGGATCAAATCCCGGGCGGATATCTTTATAGCGCGAAAAAGTTTCCATTTGTGTATATCAATAACATTGCGAAATAATATTCATAGCGAATTATAAATTTGTGATGTCGCAAACAAATAAATGAAATGGGCGGATTGACTGGATCCGTTTACAACTGGTCTTAGGTTCTTTTAATTGACTACTAATCCACTGAAAATAAAGAGTCATGAGAAGTCTAACACCCGTTAGTTGAGGTTGAGACTATCCCTAGTTCCGTCCAGGAATGTAGTGGGAAAATTATTATTATAATTATAGTTATAATCTGGACGAGTTCATTAAACAAGGAGCGATGGACTATGTCAACGACCTCAAAGAAGAAAGCCGTCAAAGGGACAGAGTTAAAATGTGCAGAGAATGGACCAAATTTCCAGGCCTAGTGCACTAGAAAGCGACAATGGGAGGTTATAACCCCAAAAGAACCTCGAAGCTTATGCTCCACAATAGAGACAAAGTCAGAATCTTCACAGGCTCCTTGATAGGGCACTGTAAACTTGGCAATCACCTGCGACAGTTAAAAATCCGGGAAGGAGGAGAATGCAGGTTCTGTGGAGATGGACCTGAAACTCCACCTCATCTTTTACAAGACAGCATTGTAATAATTAGGCAGAAGTGGAAACATCTTAGGGTGTATAACATAGTTATAACAAAAGAAAATAAACTGTAAAACTAACTGAGATTCATCACCCTGTAAAGATCATTAGTTCATTCAATGGATCATGACAGCGTTTAGTGGACATTACTGCGAATTTCTGATAAGGAGAGTTTTATAATGATTTAATGAAAAGAAGTTGCGAATTTTTATTAATAACAGAGTAACAGACATCAATCTATTTGTAATGGTCAAGAAGGAAAAGTAAGAGGAACGGCTTTGGTATTAATAAATACTAAATAATAAAGTTATTATCAAATATAATCAAATTATTTAATTTTGATTATCATTATTGATTCATTAATTGATTTGTGAATGAATTAAAACCTATTATCTCACGTATTTAAAGGACTAAAAAAGAATAATTAATTTTATTTTTTATTTCAAATTATTGCTTAAAATTGTGAATTTCTCAATTTATAAGAGTACCTACGTTCTAATTGTATTTGATACCTCGTTTTCCTTTAACAGTGATAGACAAGGAAAGGATGATTTAGCGTCTTCAATTTTACATCGCACTAATACACTCGTTACAAATTGTATTTAGTCAGTCTTTTCCCAGTCGAAAAGAAATCAATATCAACTATTTGCGAGCGTTTAATTTACACGAGCAAACATTCAGAAATTTTGGCTCTATTGATGAACACTTTTCAGGAACGATTAAGTTTTCTGATCGACGTGATCGAGAAAATCGGTGAATAAAAGGGTAACGTATTCCGGTGAATTTTCATTATATAATATAATTGGCTATTAATAAAAAAATTCAAATCAAAATGAGATTTTTGTAAATAAATATTTTTATTAACTATATTCCGATCCAAATACGTATATTGAAACGGGAATAATTAAATTTAAATACTTTCATAGTAATTGTTGTTACAAAAAGCGATAGCTTTATAAATTTTTAATGTTTATGCATTAAAATAACATCTAATTGATATTAAAGCACTCAAATTTCGGTTAAAATCGTTTTTATAGCAGAAGTGCTTTAAAGAATTCTTTTAAGAATTCTAAACTATCATATTTTAAATAATTTTAAATCTAATGATGTTCTATACTTTTGCTAGACAAGCACAGATATATTTATAGCCAACAAAGCCAAGTATAGAAATATTTATTTATTGATGTGAAACAGAGCAACTTTTGAGTTCATTTATATAAAAATGAAAACAATTGTTCGATGAACATTATTAAATACTTGGGCCTTCTTTAAAACACTCGCTATGCACGTAACTTAGAAGGATCTTGTGTTTAATAATGCCTTATCTAATCGACATAGTTATATAAAAACGTATTATGATTGATTTATAAATTAAATAGTTCAATCTTGGGTTATCTTAGGAAATTAAAAAAAATAAATTGAAAAAATATTTAATAAGTATATAAATATTGTACACAGATCAATCTAAGAAAATAATTTTCAAGTTAATTAAACCTCAAATCAAACCAGTCCTACACAAATAATAAAATTTAAACAAATCCAAAACTACCTTCCAAAAACATGTGTCATCCTTTTGCAGTCAGATCATCGGAAGATTTTCTTATGCCAACACTAAAGCGGGAAATCGCGCACTCAACACTTTTCCGAATTATTTTTGTTTTTCCTTATGTTTCATAAGATTACACATCGAATTATTTTCCCTAGACAAGCGAAAGCTGGCAGCAGCTCTTCTCTCATCCAATCTATCACATCGGTCGCTTTTGTCGCTTTGGCAAATATCCACTTTTTTCTGTTAAGGGAGGGAAAAAACTTTCGCGATTTCAATATTTAATAAAAAAAAGAAGATGGAGAGAATCGCGCCAGTTTCGCTCACATCCGAACTGTGTTAAAGTTTAAATGCTATTAACTATCTAGCAGACAATTGACCCCATCATCTGACTGGGCTCTTTAACAACTGCAAAACAAAACAGAAGTATAATAGAAAAAGAAACGGTCGCAATAAGGAGCATTTCGAGACGAGTGACGAAAGCGTACTTTTTCTGTTTCAATTTTTAAAACTCGTAACTCATTTGCGTACTTTGGTGGTTTTAATTGTCTCGGGTCGGTTAGATTTCAATAAAAATTTTCATAATTTCTTTTTATTATTATTATTATCGAATGTCTTCAAGAAATGCCGAGTGTTTAATAATACTTATCGAACGTGTGTTATAAAATTTTTTTTTGCATTTTTAATAAGTTAACATAAAAAACATAAAAATTCCTCGATCTTTTTTAAAAATATATTTTGTTCTATTTAACACCAAAAAACTTCATTACCTTCCTTTATTGCTCATAAAATATATCGATCGTAAAGTGGAGAAAAGACAGAACACTATTGTTATGTTAAGTTGGGTTGAGCATTGATCCACTCTGGATGGCTTTAGCTTACAAATATACAAGGAGTTTCTCTATAGTCAATTGTTGGTCTTACGACGTCGATTACCAACTTCCCTTTCTGTCCTGTCACCTTCATTCGTTTGTTTCTATTTCATAACAAAATGTTCATTAGGTCAACGCTAATTAACAATAAGGTTGTTCGGATCTGTGGTGTTATTAGTAGTGAAACGTCATCATCCGTATACCATTTAATGTTTTGATTTTGAATGCAAGAAAATTAGCTATAATATGTTAATAAAAGACTTTTAAAGTGATTAAATACGTGTAATAACTACTTCAGACAATAATTTTTGGTTCTAATAAGTAGAATATTACTTATTTTGTGCCGAAATGCGAAAAAAATCGCAAAATTTTTCTCACCCAATTTGGTAAAAGGATTGAAATTTAAAAAAATAATTATAAAAACTATTTGTATATTTCCGAATCGAAAAGTAGCCTTTTTTTAACGCAAATTGGTTCTGTAACGGTTTACTTTACAGCACGTGTGCGGTAAAATTTCAAAAATTTCACGCACTTTAGTCACCAATTTATTTGATATCGGTTATTACAGCACTCATTTACCTAAGTTGTTGCGCTCCTCTAAATACATGGTAAATTCGAGTTGTAATGACTTCTATTTCACCACTTGTATCGAAATGTAATATTATAACATTTTTAAAATAAAATTTCCTCTAAACCATTTGTTCGAGTCCAAACAGTATTACAAAGGGAATTTTCCGTATAGTTTGTCAAAAGAGTCGTGCTGCCTGGATTTCGCACAGATTCTTTGGGCATGATTTAAATGAATGGAATGGAACTGCTGAGGGTAGAGCGCAGAGAAACAGAAGGGCAGGAACGGCAGGATGAATTGTATTATTATTTTCGAAAGTCATAAATCATCCCGATTGTGCTCTTAAAATGATACAGACACAGAAACGCACGTAGAAGTACAGAAGCAGAGAGGAGACAGAGGCTGTTTGGAATCGGATCGGTCGGAACCACGGCCCAATCGAGGGTTAATCAGGGCAAATTGGATTAGGGATAAAACGTGTCAAATTCGGTTTCTTACTTATACATACGAGTTTAAGCATCTACATATATCTTCAGCACCCATTATTACAACACTTTCTGCTTGTTTACTTATTCCAAATTTATATGGGCTCAATTGATTTGCGATAACCTCCTCTTTTGCTACTTGGGCAACTTCTAATCTGATTCAACACAAGTATATTCAACTTTTAATGCATACTGCTCTCGTATATGCTAATTCTAGTTAAAGTGCTCAGGAAATTGGTTTTAGTTTGACATACTTTATTGTAAATATTCTTATATCGAATCTATAGATCTTTAAAATAAGTTTACAGTTTTAAAAATAAATTTTAAGACATTTATGTACTAATTAAACATATAATACATAGCTATTTATACAACGTGTGGGAAAAATGAACCATAATTAAAATGGAGTAGAGTTCGAGAAAACGAATGAAATGAGTTTTCTAATAGATACGAGTGTTTAATTGTGTGTTTTCCAACCAGTTTTTTACAATATTTTATTCAATTTCGTATATTTATTAGCTTTTTTCCGCGAAATATGAGGTAAAGAATATTAAGACAACCCAGTACTAAATTAAGGTCCAAACACATACAATTAAGGGAAGTACTTGTCAAGCGAATAGAACATTTGGTCTCATTTTTATTTTTTTTTAAATATCACGACAACCTTGCACCCTACACTGTATCACTGATATTCATGTGATAGCTCTTAACATTTAAACCACATGTAGAAGCCCGAACCAACATTTAAAACAAACTTTACTTTTTGTCATTTAATGTGAAAAAATTTAAATTGATTAATAATTCATGGCCTTATAGAGACATGAAAAACGTCAAAGTATATTTTCATTCTACGGCTTTTAAAATGAAAATTATAATTTTTAATTTTGGTACAAAGTTCTAATTTCGTATATTTACACGATTTGTAATTGTCTGCGGGTATTGAATTATACTTTATTCAACACTGTACGATTATAAAACAATTTCTAAAGGAAGCATTGGCTACTAAAATGTAAACATTTTTTAACAGAATTGTATATTAATATTACTAATGAAAAGAAACATTGTATTCCGGTTAAAAAAAAAACAAACAAAATCATACTAAAAGTCCCATTTAATTGTTATTTCGTATTTCGTTTTCCTTTTGTTTTATTTGTGAACAAATATACGATAAACTTGTTTAAAATACTCTTTATATATAAATACTTTTGATAAATCTTAAACCGTTGCCGGTCTAGATCTAACCAATTTACGTAATCGGAGTTATCAAATGCCCTATCCATTCATTTGCCAATTTTTTACAATTTACAATTGATTAGCATATTTTTACGAATCGTTATTTGTTGTGATGTGATTAGCACCATGAACAAATGATTCTATATAGAGCGTATTAATTGACCGGTTTTTGCAACCGAAACAGAACACACTTACTACGAAGAAGACCATCCCTTTCACACTTTCATCTGTATCCGTTTATTGAACATCAGCAAATTACTAGGATTGGAAAGATCTAGTTTATCTCTTCGATTCTATGCATTCCATTCAAGCTTTGAAAACCTGTCTTATATCGAGCAAATAATGTTAACGACATTAGTTGTTCGAATTTTGAGGCCGGGGTATTACTTTTGTTAAATTTATTTTAAACAAATATTAATCACAGAATGTTGTTAGTGAAAACGAGTAATGCAATTCGAAAGAAAAAATTACGGACTTATCAGGGCTCGAACCGCGGCCCTCTCGAGTTGAATTCTGTGCGGTCCTTTAACCACTACGCCACCCGGCCCCTACAATTATTAATTAGCCTGATTGATTTTTTATTTTTATTACTGACTTAAATAAATGTATGTATAGCTGCGAAAAAATTAATAGCCCACCTAGTACAATTTGCCTGTTTTCCATAATTTAATAATGAATTCATAAACCATTAAGTTTTAAATGTCGATGTGCAGTCTTCTCTATTGGTATGTTAGCTATCTGAAAGCAAAAGAAATTCACTATATATTATAGCGGTACTTTTGCTAAATACCAGTTTCGAGGGGAAAGCGAAGAGTTGCATGATATCAACAGTAGTCCACTTTTCAAATGGGTAGATGAGAAATCATAGAATTAAAACAGAGGAGTGCAATTTTCGATAAGAAGGTACATTAGGAAAGTGAGTAATAAATTCATTAACCACTTACTAACTATTAGCATAATATATAGAGGTATAGGTATTTATAATATGGATTATTGAAAGTTTCGTGTTTTACGTAAAAAAATTGGGATTAAGGTTGCTAAACATACTCGTACTTTATATTGGAATTTAATATTGTGTATTGAGATAGAATATAATTGTATTGTAGATACAATTAAAATTATATTGTGTTTAGTTTCATTTTTAGGTCATTATTAAATGCTACTTTTAAATATATTGATGTCATTTATGGTTAAGGAGAGTAACCAATATTTTAAATTAATATTATTTTGTACGTTCTCTATTTCCATTTCGTATTTCTTTGATATAGGGGAAATATGTACAAAATGGCATATACGGACAAAATGGCATAGGGGGTGTTTCTGGATTTTGGCTGTTTCTAACTCGCATCTGACTGAGCTATCTTGTAACCCAAATGGTTTTGGCTATCCTGCCAAAATTTAAACGCGTTCAGTCCATGCGTCTTAGTGCCAGGGCCCTCAGAAGTTTTTCCAGCGAAATAAGTTTTTATTTACATTTTGTTCAATTGAACATACTGGAAGTGTTTGGCTNGGCTAATTCACATACTATCCTGGTGCTTATTTTATCCACT
>JXOV01001646.1:732-13615 GCA_001014945.1 Clogmia albipunctata
CTCGAGTTAAATTCTGTGCAACGCTTTAACCACTGCGCAACCCGGCCTAATATTTTTAATTGTAACAAAATATTCGCCTACAGATATATTTTCATTTTCTAAATTCAAAGTCCTTCTCGCCTATATTTGAGGTTGTAGATTTTTTGTAATTAAAAAATACAATTAAATTTAAATAAAATAAATATTACCTTATCAGACAGTGATGGGGAGACGTCAACAAAGTAGAACCTAGCGGCGAGGATGGGCACCATGAGGACGATGACTGTGATGACGGTGGTGAACCAAAAGGTGGCCTCTTTCATTGCTTGGGTTAGAGATCCGACGTAGGGACCTCCGATGACATAATTGTAGAAGTAGTCGAGAACGAAATAGGAGATGAGACTGCCCCAGACCATGATGTGGTTGAACACGGTCCAGTAGGAGGTGTCCAAGGCGATTTGCATGGTGTTGTCCAGGATGAGGATCGTCGCAACGACGGACCCGAGCAGCATGTGATCGCTCAACACGAATCCCTCGGGCGACACCCCGTCCTTGTACGATCCGTAAGGGATGAGGAACAGGACCAGCGAGCTGAAAATCCCGTGAAGCACGCTCCGGATGAACTCGGTCGTGTTGAAGAGGGAGTTCATCAGACCGGGAGTGTACAGCTTCGGGTAGTGAAGACTGTTCTTGTCGCTCACGTCCTGCTCAAACACTCCCAACGCCAGCACCGGCAATGATGTGTAAAACAAATTGTACACCGAAATGAACATCGGATCGAAAACAGTCTGAAACGAATCAAGAGAATATTGAAATTGAATTTTGGATTATTGTAAATAATAGATAAAAAAGATAATATTGATTGTTTTCTTAGTAAATATTCGTATTTAATAATTGTGCTAAACTATGAAGATGAAACGGAAAAACTTGTCTAAAATTATATTCATATTTTTACAATAGTTTTAAAATAAAAATTTGTAAAAACTGAAATTTGAAGAATGTTCTAGGAAATCTGATAACTGACATTATTTTCTTTAGGACACATCTTCCGCATCCTGTTTCAATCGTATTTTGATGATAAAATTTCGATTTGAAAATTTAATGACATTTTAAAGCATTTTGTTGTAAATATATGTATACAAATTGTCAATTATGTAAATGAAACAAGTTGGTTGCTAAGATTGATTTTGAAATGGACTATATTATTATATGAAAAGAAGGACAGAATGGAAGGGGTTTTAACTGATTTGTAAGCATTATGACATTGTTTCATCTTAACGAATTAGTACAATTATCGTTATATTACAAAATTGGTCATTTAGTGTGATCATTAATAATTTATTCTAATCTTAGAATAATTAGTTGAGCATAAACATTTTTTTTAAAATTAATGTTTAAAAAGTTTTGTTACATATTACAGCCATTTATAAAATTTCTTTTTTCCGATACAAAACACTCGAGAAATTACCATACTAAAGAAAATGACTAATTTGCTCAATTTTGCCTTATGCTTGTTCCATATGGAAATTATGCTCTAATTTTTTATTAAGTAAACAGTCATTGGGTTTCTGAACCCAGACGTTCAATTTCAAAACTATGTATAGACGATTCATAGGGAATTAAATGTTCTTCTAAATAGTGTGGTTTATAGCCTAAAATTTTCCATTTTTCTAATCATTTTGCTGAATATATTGAACAATACATGATCAATTACAGAAATCATCACAAACGATCTCTTTTTGCCGCATTGGGAGATAATAAGTGAAATGTCGTAATGGATGATACAATTGTACTGCGCCAGCTAGAAGCACAGCATGCTAAATTCATACAAAAGCTGACTGTTTTACTGCGTCTGACTGCATAACCTTACCTTCTGTTCGTTTTAAATGTATTGACTCACTTTGACAAGTGAATTAAATTTAAAATGGAAATTAAAATACGGATCTAGAAGATGTGTCATCAATAAAATAATGGCAGTTATCAGATTTTATAGTGAGCCTTCTTAAAATTTGAGTTTTACCAAAATATAAATTTAAATCCATTCATTTGCATTAGTATTGGTTTCGTGAACAAATATTTTTATTATTATTATTTATTTACGTTATTTTGAACCCTGTCGAAATACTAATAATATGTATGGGGAAAATCCTTTTTTATTTATTTGCAACAAACCTATATTTTTGTTTTATAGTCCAAACGATGGCCAATGATAAGACCTTTTATCGTGCCAAGACCAGATTGATACAATCCGAGATATTAATTTAAATTTAATTGAAGGCACCTGTCGTAAAAGGATGAAATGGGGTGTCTACTATATACAAAAAATTTTAATATTACGAATATAATTAGCCCGCACAGAGGCAAACAGTTTAATTGATAGTAATATTAGGGATCCGAATTTTGTTAATAATTTAAGGAAATTGAATTAGGGAAAGACTTCGAGTACCCTTAGCTTTTAAAATAGTGCCTATAGAATTCTGTATGAGAAAACAACACGAATTATTAAAATCACTATATAGATAGATAGATAGATTACGAATATAATGTGAATGTGATGAATATTTTACAATAATTACTTAAATCACATCAATTTTTCAAAATGCAATAAAAAGCCTGAAAATCTGATTTTGAATTTCTTCAAAATTAAATGACCTATATAGAATTTCTTATTGAGTTAACTCTTTTCACATGTACTTTCTAAATATTATTTTGTAATTTCTTATTTTTTTATATGAATTGAATATAAATATCAATGTTAAATAAAAAAAATCATTTATAAAATGAAGTCCTATCTATTTTTAAAGAATGATACCATTGAATAACTCAAACTTAATATCAACTATAAAACTTTGATCTACCTTTTTATTACATTTAAAATCCAGCAGCTCAAATGATTTCTAATAAAACATGGAAATTGCAACAGAGTATTAAACTACCATGTCTCAGTCTATTTTAATCCTTTTCAAGTTCTTGGCGACAGTCAACACTTAAAGTTTAGCATTAATTTTGTGCACATTCAGTTTGATTCAATGCTCGCACACTTCTCCAATCCAAGAGAGCAACATTGTAGCTTTATGACTGTCATTAATATGGATCTAGCGTTTATATGAATGAACATAACATCCACATGCGTTATTCAAACACTTAGTAATGGCTTTTTCATATAATTAAATTCAGAAACGTTTAACTGTTGCAAAACTTCAATTTTGTGACCAAATTTTAAAATAAATCAACAATTAATTGATAATTTATATAGCATTTTATTGAGTTTTATTTAAGATGTTAAAGCTATACACATTCTGCATTGTTTAATAAAAAAAAGTTTGTTGATTTAATTCAAATTAATTAAAGACTTGATTACTAATGCGAAAAAGTCGTAAAAACTAGTTTGACGTCAGAATTTCTAGATAATTCTGCAAAACTATGCGGCGTCACGAACAGCTCTATCTGCATAACAAGAATAATGAAATAAATGAAAGAATTGTGTATTTTAACTACATTTTATATGCAGAATAAGTACATTAAACTCTCAAATTAGTATGAAATTATATATTAATTAAGTTTATCATTCCAATGACGTATTTAGTCAACATTCAGTTCCGCAAAAATGAAATAATTTAACTCTCGATTATTATTTAATTTGTTGCCAATTGCTTCAACCACTTGATACAGTTTATTAACAAAAATTCCCGGTAAAAGCATGGTCAAAGAGGTAATCGATGAAATACATTGATGATTTTCGGATCGATTTGATTTGCCATTTTTAAGCAGGAGGAGGTTTTGTTTCAAACCGCTTTCGTTAAACTATTTATACTTTTTTGTTGCATAAAATGGATATTATGGCACTTAAATTTGTTCTGTCAAAGTCGGTGTTATAGCACAAGTGCTTTAAAGAACACTTTAAAGTACTAGGGCCTTTTGTGTATTATTAAAGAGTGACCAGCGTGAAATAAATCCATCAATTTTACATGTACGCCACTTTTGTTGGCGTGGTTTAACTGTGATTTGTTAGTGTAAACGGATGTTTTTTTAAAAATAAGCCAACTATAGGAGAAATCATGAACTACGTCTACATGTGGTATATTATTTAGGCCACAAAATGTATTTTTCAGAAATTTGAAGAATTGTTAAGATTTCTATGTTAATTTATTTAACAATGCACAAAATTTTCTATAAAACACGGTCGATAAGCATAATTAATCACTCGGGTCTTCTTTAATGCACTCGCTTCGCTCGTGGTTTAAAACATCCCTTGTATTTAATAATGACTTATCTTATCGACCTTGTTGTATAAAAAAAAAACTATTATCTCGACGTTTCTACATTTAAGTAACGGACCATGGCTTAAGCAATTTTGCTTGTCATAATGAGTTTTTATTCAAAGAACACATAAAAACTAATTGTTATTATCTTTAAATTATTAATAGGTTGTTCTACTTTATAAGCACATATCTTATATTCTTCTCTTGCATATACTCGTAATTAAAGAATTTATTTCTATTTTTTTAAAACTAAGTTACAAATATTATAGAATTCATTTAGTATAATTTTACTTTAGAATTTTGACAATATTATATATAACATACTCGTGTCACATTATGTTTAGCTAAGTTCTCTAAAACGGTTGTATGCATGTAAGGTTAGTCGGTACGCACATAATGGTTTCTTACACCACTAAACATTAAGGGTAAGTTACTCCTAATTTAATTTTTTTCAAAGATTATTTTGGAAAATTTGCTTCTTTGTATTGATTATGTTTAAGTCTTAAAACATAAATACGAGTATATAAAAAAATCAAAACAAAATTCTTACGATCCTACATTTCCGTTGACTGCTCCAAAAACCAATGATGAATTTGATATAAAACAATTTTTAGATAATTTATTTAAATTTTTAAAAGCCTATTTTTTGGCATTTAGTAAAGAAGTTTTACCACATAATTTTTTTTTGTAATAATACTCCTTCATAAATGTTTGATGAATTTTAGTGAAATTTTGTATTCATATCAGGAAAGTCTCAGGCACGTCAATGTTTACGAAGTAATAAGAGTGAGCTACGCCTAATTTTTTTAAAATAAATTTGGTTCAAATGTTTTTTTAAAATTGACTTTCGTTAAGCATTAAAAAATACATACACAAAAAAACCACACCCATACATATTAAAGTTCAGCTACTTCTAATAAATTTTTTTACACAATGCAATGATTAAAAAAATATAATTTACCTGGGCGCTGAAACCGCAGAAAAATGCATACCAGAAGTGGCACAGGGTGAACGCAAAGTTCTTGTAGAAAAAATACCGTAGGAACTTGCACATGCGATAGTAGGACCATCTTCCATGAACGAGAAGAAGCCTTTCCAGATACCTGAACTGGGCGATAGAGTAATCACTGGCGAGGACCGCTTGCATTCCCTCCTGGCCGGAAATCCCGACTCCGATGTGGGCAGTTTTGATCATTGAAACGTCGTTCGCTCCATCGCCAACAGCCAAAGTCACAGCATTTTTCGATCTCTTAATCAACTCGACTACCATCGCTTTCTGCAGGGGTGTCACTCTGCAGCATATCACCGCTTTACAGTTCGAGGCAACGTCTAGGAATCTCTCCTCCAGTTCAGGAGAAAGGCAATAGACTAAGGAATGCCCGTTCACGACAATGGCAAAGTCAGAACTTTCTTCTCCTTCCGCATGAGGCACTGTTGAGGCAGAATTCACCGTGGCAGTTGCTTTCTCCGAGTTTTCAAACAACTGATCGCATTCAGCACTAAAAATCATTCAAAATTTATTAGGAAAAATATGGAAAAAAAGAGGGAAAAACACACATAAATCATGTGATTGTGCTATCGTTTCCAAAATAAAATACAAAACAATGTGATGTTAAGGCTGAAAATTTCTACTAATTACCCTTGGTATGTATAATGACTTAAAAGTAGTACATTCCCGAAAAAAGCAGCACTTGTGACGTCACACGATGACCACTCATTTAAAACAAACCAAATTTTTGTCGGAACAAAAATAGTTTTGTACTACAAGAGCGTAAAAAGAGTCGAGTTAAAAACGGACTTTACACCCGAGGACATATTTTTTACAATTTCCTTAAAAATACATGAGTACCGAATTTAAAAAAAAGTTATTGGTTGTCCGTTTCTATGAGAACATTTAAGCGACATGGATTAAGAAACGCTCAATTTATCGTTAAAAATGGCGCTAGAGTTTCAACATTGAGGCAAATTTATTCGTAAATTATTATTTTCTTTTTTCATTAGTAAAAAATAGTTCAAAAGTGCAATGAAGTGCATTATGAATCTTAAAAGAAATTGAAAGTGATAAATAAGCGCGATATTTAAACTAGATTGTGACAAAAAATGTATCGTAAGAATCGCTTTTGGATATCGATTTGAGTATCATAGTGTGTCACTTTTTCGTACAAGTGAAAATTTTAAATATTTATTTTACTAGTGAAAAAAGAAAGTACAATTTTTAATCCATGCCGTTATAACGGTCAAATAGTACCCGAAAACCTTTAAAATAAAGACCATTGTAACGGAGAAAATGTTTTTAATCAGTTTTACGTGAATTTTTTTAGGAAAGTGCAAAGAAAATGTGTCCTGATCGGGTGTTAAATCCGTTTTCTTACTCGGAAAAGAATTAAAACACGCATATCGGCTCGTATTTCACACGCATTGCCTAGTTAAAATACGGCTCACTTTACACTCTTGTAACACAAATAACTATTATGCAGTTAGTTTGATCCAGGAACAAGTTGTTTGTAATAAAAATTCAAAAACAAAAAGTGAAATTTAATTTAGAAAAACGTGCACATTGAATTTTTTTTCGGAAATTTTAATATGAGTTGTCATCGAACAACGTGATCAATGGACGTCTTTCTTCGAGAAGATACTACCAGTAAAGGGTCATTTTACCATGCTAATTACCAAACTAAAATATAATTACAAAAGAACGAATGAGGACAATTATTTCACAAACACTGAAATTATTGTTAATAAGAAAAGGAAACAATGACGGCACAATTAATCATCATCAAGCACATTTAATTATAGTTTCCATACTGGTTGGGTTCCAAGCAGACGTAATAGAGAGGTACGACAATATTATTAAAGTTCGACGGTTTAATCAAATCAAATTGGTAAGGAATAATTGAATCATAGAAAAATAAGATATAAATTTGGAATAAGTGTTTGAATTTGTAATTTTATTTGACCAAAGAATAATGTAATATATTCTAAATTTAATTTAAATGTATCTGTCTCTTTAATAAAAAAAAACAATTTTTAATATAAAATTCTGTATAGGATTTTCGAAAACTAATCAAGAAAATAGTTAAGCTACGCCATGAAGAAGAAACAAGGCCAGTTTTATATAAATTAGTCAAATGCCCATTTCATCTCTTCTTTTCGTCGATTTTTTAAATGTTTTTGTGATTGGAAATTTCATAGTCCAATTCAGAATCAAACTTAGTAACTAAATAATTTCATTCAATAAATTGGCAATTTTATACATTTGTTTACAACAAAATGTCTTTGAATTTCAAATCGTTTTTTTTGGTAAAATACAGTTGAAACAGGATGCTGAAGATGTGTCCCCAATAAAATAATGACAGTTTTCAGACTTTCTATAACTTTCTCTAAATTTGAGTTTTAACAAAATTTTATTTAAAAACTACTCCTTTGAATAAAATTATAATTCAAGCCAAAAATTAAAGTTTTTTCTTCATGGCGATGAACATGGATTTTACAACAAAAAAATTGTTGAATGAAATAATTACAATACATCTATATAAAATTTGTTTTAAAAATTTTAAGTTGTCTTTTTTGGCATTTTTTCTATGATTTTGACAGTCAGAACATTTTTAGTAATTTTTTTTTCTTCAAAATTGAATGTAGTAAGACAGAATATCTGTTCATTGACAAAATATATCACAAATAAATTGCACTAAAATTCATTATTGTAATTGATTCGTGTTAAATTGTAAAAAAGATTTACAGAAGATTCTTCAAAATTCAAGCATTTAATCAATTAATAATATACAGAAATATAAATCAAATTTTGTAAAATATACTAAAGAAAACATCCCTAAATTGGTTATTTAACATTCGTCATTATTCGATGTTACCTTAAACATTTCCAATTATTCACTGATTAAAACAAAAAAAAAGGAAATAAAATTAATTTCGATTTCATTTCACCATTTCCTTGTTAAGAGTTCCTTAATGTAATATTATCAAAATTGAAATTAGTGTAGCGTGTCAGTTTCACTGTGTGTGACCTCAAACAGGACAAAAAAATTGAAAGGTGGTAAGTAAAAGGGGTTCTAAATTAGGGAATTGTGATTTATCAAGTCTTCTAGAGGGGTTTCTAAAGTTTGATAGGATTGGGTCTTCGTCTATCCGACTCTAAATACGCAAACGAGCGAGCGAATCACTCTTAAACTGAATTAATTGTCTTTGGACGCCTCTCTACCTGTCTGGACCACCCTTGTTTCTTTTTATTGAATCCCACCTAAACGTCACCACAGAGATCGCCGGTGGCAGAGGCGTCGGCGTGTCCAACAGCACCGAGCCCATATCGTTGTTCAGCAGGCCTCCGTTCAGCTTTTGTCCTTCGGGGCTAGTTACAGTGTTGTTCCGGTGTAAACCTAAAATGAAACGCAATGTATTATTAAAGGATATAAATAGATGAAAATAAAATTATATAAATACGTTAATAAAAGCCTAGTCAATGCTTTCTCTAAAAAGTCCTTCATAATTACACACTGTTTAGTTATACATTATTCAACGCCGTGAATAATCTCATGTAAACTATTTTCCAATAAGAGATTTCATTTTGCTATAAAAAACGAATTTTTATAATAAGTTATACATTTTTATATCAGTAAATGTCATTAATGATTTTTTTTGCAAAAACCATAATAAATTTGCTTTTCTAGATACGCTAAAGAAATCAATTGTATAAGCCGTTAAAATTAGACCCAAATTAGTTCATTTTGAATGAAATTTGTTTCAATCGCAGTAATTATACAAATGTGCTGTATCTTAACTCCAGTCTCCGAAATGGTTATATATAAATTTTGAAATCATGCAGCATAATAATGTCGCCTACAACTATTAAGCAGATGTTGAGTGATGTTATCGACGATAGAACTTTTTATTATTAATCGGTAAAAATTACATTCAGATTACAAAGACATGTAGTTTTATTATCTAATTTTATCAATAATCGGGAAATTGGATTTAGAATTCGAGACCGGTTCGTCGCTTAGCTATAAAAACGTTTAGGTGTCACAGGCACTTACGTCTACGAATAGCTTTGAGACAAATTCAACGTGCGCCAGCTAGAAGCACAGCTCACTAAATTCATACAAAAAAGAACAGCTGACTTTGTTTCAACAAAATAATTTCAACGAAAATAAGTTACCAGGCACCCCATCTCTGAATTGCTGATCCTTTAAACAGCATTTAGAAACCAGAATCAACATTAATCCATATACCTTTTTGATTTTTGAAATTTAACAGAGATAACTGCAATTGCATAATTAATCGTGGACTTCTAAATAGTAGAGATAACAACACAAATTTATTTTATGTATTTTTGTTGCTTAAAATTGATATTATGACGTTCAAATTTTCTCTGCCAGTCGTTATTATAGCACAAGTGTTTTTTTTATTATTATTAATGTGTGACCTACGTAAACGAAATTCATCAATTTGACATTGGAGGTTTTCTGTTAAATATTTACAAATTTTGACGAACATTGACAAATATTGACGAATATTCAAGAACATTACCCGACAGTCTCAGATTACAGTTATAGAATTTTATATTTAAAAATTCTGTTACGAATCAACATTTAGTTATGAAATAGAAACATAAGCATCATTGAAATCTATTATTCAATTATAAGAATTTGTGCCGAAGAAATCAAAAGCGATTACCAAAAAAAATTCGCTCAATTTTTTTTATCGGTGCAATGAAATTAAAGTTTAACATAATTGCACTGGTTTATTTGGATGATTTGAATTTATTTTTAATTTAGGAATGTCTTATCCCTTTCCCGCTTTACGCATTGAGTAACAAGGACAGGTATAGTGTGTGGAACAGAGAAGCATATATTTAAGAAATTTTAAAATTTTGTGTTAATTTATTTAAAAATGAAGCATTATTAAACACTCGGACTTTCTTTACAGTACTCACTACGCTTATGACTTAAAACAACCGTTACGTTTAATAATGACTTATTTTATTGACCTTGTTGTATAAATAACCAAAACTTCTTTATGCAAAATTATATTTTTAGTAATTGAATTAATGAGTATTTAAAAAAATTTGCACGATTTATTATTGTCTTTGGTTAAAAATGTATGTTGTAACAGTTAAAAATAATGAACGGCTTTCTAGAGGAACCATAGATATTAAAATACTAAGATTTTACAATAGAATCGAATAAATTTAATTAGTATAATAATTTCCAAATAAATTCTAAAGAGATCAATAGTTTTAAAAGCTATGAGTAATGGATAATAACGGGTTATTATAAAAGAAGTATCCATATAATATTTACGACGACATGATTTATTACGTTTTATTACGACACCACTATTTATTAAATATTAAAAGGAATATAATTTCTTTCTTAGAAGGGGCCTGAGAATTATTGATTTTTCTTTAAGTTATATAATTTAAAAGCTTTTAATAATGGTTAAGGATAACAGAAAAATTATAAATTTATAATCAAAAGTTTTCGTTTACTCAGGCAATTTGTGAAATTTAATGGTAATTTTCATTCCAATTTATTTTCGGGATGAATTTCCAAATAAACTCCAAATAGTAATTAAAACTTCCATTCCCACATCTCGTCCTGTTTGTTAGTGTCACAATCATTGAATTGAAGTGGACATAAATTTTGAATGGAATTTCAAAGGACGGATCCTGGAAATCTGTTCCGAATCGGGATTAAAAATTGAAAGCCACTTACTGGATGGACTGTACGTGTTTACGATTTTAATGGACTCTTTAAACTTTCTCAGCTGCTTGTCCACCTCCTCCTGCGTTGCCCCGTCCACCACAAACAAGTCCACAAGGTCGTCGGTCAGCAGCTGGCACGAATAACCGATATTCACCGCCGTTTCCTGCTTATCGCCCGTTAACACCCAGATTTTAATTCCCGCCATTTGCAAATTGGCAATCGCCTGAGGCACTCCGTCCTGCAGTTTATCCTCGATCGCCGTCACCCCCACCAGCATCATATCACATTCTATTTCCTCGTATATTGCTCCCAGTTTGTCCTCGCGTCCGTCCAGAGATAAGGCCGCCTCCTGCTGTCGTATTCGCCACCCGGTAAAAAACTGCTCGTCCAAATACTTTTCCGCTAATACTAATGTCCTCAATCCCTCCCCGGCGAATTTCTGAAAGGAAATGAAAGATAATTAAATGGATGTAAAAAAAGGCCGTCCCTTAGATAAGGAAATGAGGTCAGTTTTATATTTGGAAAAGACAATATTTCTTGATAAAACTGGATATCTTTAACATAAGTCAGATATGAAGTTTAAGAATTGTAAGGTAATAAAAAACCAAACCCGTTGATTGAGGTTGGGAGCCAGACTTACAGGAATTGAAAGAGAAATTTATTAGATATGAAGAATTTAGGACGAAATTTTATCATTTTGACATTGATTTGAGTGGCTTAATGAGTATTTTTTCACTTCACTATTATATCTACTTGTAGTATTATATTTATTTTTAATATTATTACAATATTTGCCTGACTATGCCATTAAATGCGACTATTAATATGCAAAAATAAAATCAAAAATATTATATCTTACTCGGGTGTAAAGTCCTGATTTAAACTGGGAAATGATTAGAAAAACTTGCTTTATGCTCGTATTTCTTACTCGTTTGCGTTTGCTTGAAGGAAAACAGTTTATTTTACAGCCTTGTAACACAAATAATTGTGCTACACCCTGTACATCGGTCACTGAAATCATAGTTATTTTCTAATACTACTACAAAGATCAATAATTTTTTAAAAAAATTATTAAAATTCTATTTTAAAGAAGGTTTACTAGAAAAACTGATAACTATCATTATTTTATTGATCATGTGTCCACAGTATTTTAAAGACAAAATTACATTTAAAATTCAATTATCTTTGAATCGTCATTTGCCAAAATTATATTTTTATTAGTTTCAAACTGCCACCAGTGGGCGAAAGTGTCAATTTACAAGAAACAGTCACAAACACATTTAAAAAGAAGAGCGGAAAGAGCAGTTTCCGTTCTTTTTTATATGGGACCCAAAGCCGCTCAACCTTGTACTAGCCGACCGGATTTTACTTGACGTCATCAGCCGGGAGAAAAATTACATGAATCCGTCTGGTTGGTGTTTTTTATTGTTAAAATGAGAACTAGACAGATGTATATCGTTATCTAGATTCTATCTTGTACCGAATTTAAAACTATTTTCTTAAAATTGCAGTACTTTTTTTACTGAATTGGGTGAGAGAATTTTTCTGATTTTTTTCGCATTTCGGCACAAAATAAGTAACATTAAACTTATTAGACCCAAAAATTATTGTCCACAGATCCGTACAGATCTTATTGTTAATTAGCGTTGGTGTAAAATATTGAATAATATTCTAATGGCTTTTTCTTTATTTTATCCTATGATAAATGTAATATTTATCGTATGATGATGTTGTGATCCACCCTGTTTCTAAAGGTACAAATTGTAGGGGAAATATGTACAAAATGGCATACATGGACAAAATGACATATGGGGCGTTTCTGGATTTTGGCTGTTTCTTCTAACCCAAATGGCTTTGGCTATCCTGCCAAAATCTGAACGCATTCAGTCCATGCGTCTTAGTGCCAGAGCCCTCAGAAGTTTT
>JXOV01001646.1:15685-44847 GCA_001014945.1 Clogmia albipunctata
GTTCACCATTTTGCATTAGTATTGGTTTTGTGTACAAATATAATTTTAATATTATTATTTCTTTACGTTGTCTCTTTACAGGGTTTAGCACTAATACTTCGCGTTCACACATGCTAAATTTGACATAAGTCCAAGTTGCTAATTAAGTGTTAAAGTGTTTTAAATTTATAATATCGAAGAGACGATTGTTAATTACCAATTTCTCCAAAGCACTTGTGTTATAAAAACATCTTCTTGACAGAACAAATTTTTGTGTCATAATGTCAATTTTATAATTAGAGTTTTGAATTGATTATGATCAAGAATAAAAAAAATACATATACAAAAAAATCACGCCCATACGTGTTAAGGGTGAGCTAATCCTAATAAAATTATCTTCCGCAATGCATAATGTTTAAAGACACGCTTATCAGAATTTTTTTATTATTATAATATTAATATATTATTTTAATTAAATTGTGTGGGCATTTGGAGGTCGGTTAAAAAGTATAGTTCTATTTTTGTGTAATTCCTTATCGAAAAGTACCCTCTTTTTAACGCAAATTGGTTCTGTAACGCTTTACTTTTTTCGACGTGCGGTAATATTTAAAAATTTGCACGCAAATAGTCACAAATTTTATGAAATTACATATTGTTGTCATAATAAAATTAATTAATAAATATTTTAATTTGAAAATTTCGTTGTTGTTCCACAATTTGAAAAAATCGTTGCAAATTTACCTATTTTAACTCGCTGCGCTCGTCAAAATACATGGTAAATTCGTGCTGTAATAACCTCTATCACAACTTCTTCGAAATATAATATTTATATCCCTAAATGTTAAGGTTGAGTCACACCACATTATGATTAAGCGTCGATTGCAAGTGGTTATGTCAATTTCATTTGTTCCCCATTTTTTAAGTTCTGGAAAACCAATTTCTTTATAATTTAAATAAACAGAAACATAAATATAGATGGGATTTGTAAACATCAGTTTTAAAGATTAATTCCGTATTTATTCAAGACAATTATAGAGATTACGCAAAACTCAACTTCACGTTCTTTTCATCGTCAAACTCAATCTAACCTCAAATTACTCGCTTCGCCAGGGACTCTTCTTCTATAATCATTCTCTCAATCCTACATAAATTTAAATCCAAGGTGCATTCTTGCCATAACGAAGGGTTTATTTCTCTTTCAACTTATACTATTGACTAAAAAATATCTAATAAAAATAATGAAAATTGCAAGACGACGATAACCGGGTCAGCTAGTAAATTACATAAAACATTAATAATTCCCATGGTTAATGATGCAAAAACTAAAATATAATAAACAAGAAGGGATTTATATTTAAACCAAAACACTACAAGAACAGGTTAGGTTAGAGTACTTGATATTAATGGTAAATAATTCTTTTAAAAACCAGATAACTCACATTCAAGTGTTCCTGTGTCTTGGCCTTGATCTCTGTCTGATTCATCCCTAGTCTATCATATATCACACTATCAGCCCCTTTGCACAGGAGCAGTATTTTATTGTTGCGCCTCAGAATGACCGACATCCGTTTCCTCACGTTGTTAAAGTCGAGAATACTCAGCAGCTCGTACTCCTGCAAAGAAAAGAAGAAAAACACGGAAGGAATTTCAATTTGCAATACAGAATATTGGCAAGGAAGAAATCGCTTGTGCATTAATCGTTGTGTATTAACCTCAATTTTCCCCTTGACTTCAATGGATATGGTGTTTGGCGTGCGTGACTTGAAAACGAATCCGAAATTCCTCGCCGCCGACACGAGCGCTGACTCGTCGGGGCTTTGCGCTTGGTACTCCAGCCGTCCGTTCTTGTCCTCGGGCATCACCGTATGGCACAAGGCGAGCAAGCGGAAGAACTTGTGCACATGCACATCGTCCGACTCCACAGCATCGAGCAGCTCCTTGTCGTACCACTTGAACTCCGGCTCGTATTGCGGATTAAAGGAGAAATCTATTGCGTCCGCAATCTGCAAGTTATCACCAGCAAAATATTAGCACTTGAGAAGAACGGCGATAAATTGAAGATAGAGAATTTTGAAGGTGGAAAGATTGTGATTAAAAAGAAGCCAAAATGATATGATAAAAAGCACACGAAAATAGTGATCGACAAAATGGAAGTTTTTCTAAGAAACTACTCTACAAAAATGGTTTAAAAATGGGGAATGGGGTGCAAAACATAAAAAATTCAAGGCGAAACTATCGATTAAAGTGTCCAATTAAAAGCTACTTAAATGTTAGAAGCGTCAATTTGCGATGGTTTAATGGGAATAGGTCGTCTTTCCAATAATGACACAAAGACTCTATGGATGGAAACTCCTTCCTCTTATAACCAATTCTAATTCGAGCGGCATAAAACTGGTTACAAATCCAGAAAGGACTCATTTTAAAAGATATTGTATATAATAAATGACATGCATACATGCACTCCTTGGCTTTGGTTAAGACTTGGAACGGAGGATTTGGAAGGTGGCGGGCTTGGCCCAATTGTCGCCGATTGCGTTGGTGGAAGACTTTTCTTCTCGTCATTGTAAATAACATTTGTGTAGATGTGGTCATTGGCAGTAGCAGACACAATTATTGGCACAGTGTGAGCTGGTGGCGAGTCTAGCTCCTCGTCTAAACTATTCACTATAATATTAATTCGATCACTGGTGGCATTCTTAAAAATCACTTTGTCCGAGGCGACACTTTGTCCCCTATTTGCCGACGCCTTCACCTTTGGAATGAAGCTGGACGTCTCCTCGAGAGCAGCTGGGGAAAACGTCGACGTAGAATTGTCATGCTGTCCAAAGTCGTAGCTAACTTGCTTCTTCACTTTCTTCCTCTGATTCCCTCCTCCGTTCATTCCGAAATTGTTATTGGAATCGTGCCCATTTCCAGCCTCACTGCCATCGACACTGGTCAAGCTGATCGGCTGTTGGGGCGTACTCCTCCCCAACGAACCCTCCCCGCTCAACAGCAGTGTCGGCGTCGACACCCTGTCCTCGGCAATACTACAATTTACACTAGATTTGTTCCTATTATTCTCTACTGAAAGGCATGGCTTGGCTCTATTGTGGGACGTGTTGCTCGTAGACGTCGTCGTCGTTGCTAGGTTGCTGTTGTTGCTGTAGTTGACAACTGTTGGCCGCTACAATATAATACACATGTCGAAACAGTTTTTGTATTTGCATGTATTGGTCAAAAATAAAATAAGATTCGGTTCAAATCAGTCTTCAAACGGAAAGAAATAATAATTTTTGTAGGCTTTACACTTTCTCTCCATTTCTATAAACTCTTCAACTTAAGTAAGAAACTGGTGGTGATTTAACTGAGGTGTCTTTTAGTATGCCTTAAGTTTAATTCTCTAGAAAAACCATGTCTAAATTAATTTAACTAGGGTTAATTCAATAAAATATCAACTGTAAAACAGAACGACAAACAGCGAGATATTTTAAGGATTAATTTAAGACAGACAAATACTCTAAATATTATCATAATTCGAAATAAACACTAGTCATTTCAAAGGACACTAAAACTCTATTGTTGTGTGACCTTGTGTGAATATTCCTCTAATCAAAAACACGTCTAATTGAACGGACAAATAAAACAAACAAAAATTATTACTCTTTTCAGACGAAAACCAACACACAAATCATAAAAAAGGTCAGTGCAAAAGTCACAAGTTGTATTAATCTTTAACGGCACACACTAGATACTAAGTACAGGACAAGCTCTACTTACGTCCGCCAACTCCACAACCTCCCCAGTCCGCAGATCCACCACGTCCCCGTAGGACTGCCCGTTTATACTGCACTTGTTAAACGTCATTATGTTCTGCGTCAGCGTACCCGTTTTATCTGAAAAGATGTACTGGATCTGGCCCAGCTCCTCGTTTAGAGTCGTTGTCCGCGACTTTGCCGATGTCTTCGTCTTTGAATAATACATTTTTTCATCCCAATTTATCAGAAATGATTGGGCGAAACGAATTACCTGCAATTAATTCAATGATAAAGGTGGTCATCAGTGTTATTTGGTTAATTATTTCATGAAATAATAATCAAAAAGGCAACGCTCGATTAAGCAGAACACTCTCCTTTGTATTTTTCTTTCAAATAGTTTAAAAGACAAATAAATAAAGGAAAGAACAATATTTTGAATTTGGTAGGAAATGAAAAGTTTATGTTTATTTGTCCAACTCATTCCTTTTTTGTAGAAAGAAATTCAAATATTTACAAAGAGTTTTAAATGAATATATAAATTTTAAACCACATTTGCCGAAATTCTTTTTATATGAGAAGATATATTTAACTGAAAACCATATTTTTAAACCAAAAAATATCTCCATAATTTTATAGTACGAGTATAATACTTAATATACTAAAATAAACCAGTATCAAATTATACTTTCTATTCCAAACACGAGTATGATTTAAACAATTATTTAAACAACATCAAATAATGCGGGACCATATGACAATTTACAACCAGAAATGAGACATTGCATGACAATCGTAATCACTTTTAAATTAACGTTGTGTGATAGACAGTTATTAGATTAATAATTTTTTATTTATTCTTTTGGAGCCAGACAGGTAAATAAAACCAATTTTAATGATAAAAGTTTAAAGAGAAATAAAATTGAAATGATGACAATATAATAATCTATATTGTTATCAACCAAAAAATATAAATTGATACTACAATTTAATATTAAATTATTTGCATTATTAATTAATAATAATAATTACTCTTTTAAAAATTAAAAACCAATCAATTGTTAAATAATAATGACGGAATTTATGTCAAAAATTATTTATTTAATAAATTAATTGAATATATAATACATGGACAAATATCACCCAGGATAACGCTTGTTGGACTATATCTATATCTTAAGCATAATTATATTGCAGTTTGAAAGGAATGATAAGCAAAGATATCAAAAGTCGTTACTTTCAAGTATCAATGATTACTGATTACTTTTTTAAAGTAACGAATCTTAAATATTCGTTACTGATTACTTATTCCCTTTTTTATAAGCTTATTTTGTCATAAATATTTATAGTTTATAGCAGTTATATATATGTCAATATAAACACTTTTTTTTATTACATTAATAAATTGATATATTGGTTATTAGTTGGTGGCCGCAAAACCCGCTAGGGATTTATAGCTCGTATTCTTATAGAAATATATGAATAAGATATTTGTAACGATGCAAGATGACGTATCACACCAGGTGTATGGTGGACAACCATACGCCCCTACACGTAATTCGCCCTAGCTCTCCCTGCCTAACAGCAATTGTGACCCTAACTAACTTATTGATATCTAATAATAGTTTCCTTAAATAATCTGGGGAGCGTTTGGATAGGAGAGGATATTAGTGTTGTATGACCCACCATTCGGCACCGCACACGAGGGCAGTAAAGGTCTAGCCACTTTATAGGAGAGGTTCATTAGTAATATGTGAGGTAAGTAAAGAAAACATGGGAACAAGTTGTGAGGGTGATTTCTCCCTGTCCTTAATAAGTTAATATAAATAACTAATAAATTTTGTACAATATTTCAAATTATAATTAATAGACAGAATTATCGAGATTCGGTCCTACAAGCGTTACCCTGACGGATATTTGTCCATGTGTTACCTTACCCTAACTTAAGTACTTTAAGATTCACCTAAAGAATTCATAGCTATGATAAAGAGTTAAAACTCTTTATAATAACAAATTCAAAAGTTGCACTAATTTTGGGACACCCCCTACATATCCCAATAAACACGTACTACATCAATTAATTACTAAAAATTCAAAATATGAATAAGTGGTAAATGTATGAAAACTTTTCAACAGCACTTTTATTCCTATCAAAAGATTGGTTCTTATTAGACCCAATGCTAATTAACAATAAGATTGTACGGATCTGTGGAGGTATTAGTAGTGAAACGTCATCAGCCGGCTACAATTCATTGTTTTGATTTTATATGCAAGAAAATTAGCGATAATATTGTAACAAAAGACTTTAAAAGTGATTAAATACGTGTAATTACTACTTCAGACAATAATTTTTGTGTCTAATAAGTTCAATAGTACTTATTTTGTGTCGAAATGCGAAAAAAATCGCAAAAATTCTCAAACTCAATTCAGTAAAAAAGTAACGAAATTTTAAGAAAATAGTATTAAATTCAGTACAAGAAAGAATCTAGATAACAATATACATCTGTCTAGTTCTTATGATGACGTCACGAAAAATCCGGTCGACTTATATAAGGTTGAGTGACTTTGATTAGACCAATTCTTTACAGACTAATGGAATAGTTATTTTGACAAAAATAATTGATTTTTGTATAATGATACGATTGTTGGATAATTGACAAACTGTAATACTACTATTAAAATAAATAATTCACAGAAAGTAGTTATATACAGCATATTAAATCCATTGCTTTAATAAATACTTTCTATTACAATCATAATGAAATAGTTTAAGAACGATATTACAAAATTATTGATCTTTCAAAATATAAAGAAAAGTATTTAAAAAATATGAAAATACATAATAACCCCATTAGAGCTAATATCTTTTAAATCACGATAAAATAAAATAGTTGAGATCTTCTGAGAAAAGAGTGATTGATTGCCAAGAAATGATGGATTCTCCTTTTGAAACCATTTTAAACTTAACGAAGTAAATACAGTAAAAGCTCCTTATTCGCGTGAAATACGCTTTGTAAAAATGCCACGAAGAACAAATTAAATGATAGATTTCTGACCGATTATTCGACTAGTTATGATGGAAGGGAATAAGGAACTTTTACTGTATAGGAATCTCTATAAAACATAAGGATAAATTGCACTTACCTCTACTGAAACGTAAAGGGATATTGGCACAACCGTGTTTAATACAATGGCATAAGAGAAAAATACTAATAATCCGATCACAGTCGATCCTTGAATTGTACCCTTTGGTATAATGCTGGGCCATGGCAAGTAGGCCTGAAAGGACTCCCCCACCAGGCTCTCCCATATTGCACAGGCGACTGTACAAAAAGCGCACATAGACAGTAGAAAAAATACAATCTGAAACGAGAGGAGAGAATGTGGAGAATCGAATTGATTAATGATGATTGTCATTATTTCAATTAAGATTGAAAAGAGGAAATCAGCGCAAAAACTCACCCCTATTATAATAAAATTTAATAATCTATCGATGCTGGTGCTCTTGAACTGGGTCTTGCCAGAGTTCTGCATCAGTTTGGTGTCCTTGCCGGCAAACACCACCACCCCGTAGCACCATTGGGTATTGCGGAGGACACATCCCCTCAGCAGAATCTTCTCATTGTCCAGAGAGAAGCGCTGATTCTTCCACATCAAAGTGCCCTCGAATTTGTTCAGTAAATTGTTCGGTGGTTCGCAGACAATCTCCCCATTGAATGAACCTAAAAGATCATCCCTCTGGCCCATCTCTGCCGTCTCCACGAGGCACTGCTTGCACTTGAGATTCGTCTCCCCGTCCAGTTCCGCCGTCTCGATAAAACAAAGCCCATTTGGCTCGCTGGAGGACAACAAAAGGATGTCCGCCGCCACAAACTGGTTGTTCTCCATCCGGATGATGTCCCCCACCTGCACCCCCGACCACTTCTCGTCCACCAGCCGCCCATTCCGTAGCGTTTTCGACTTTCGATTGTTCACCTGGGAATCGGACATGTGCCGTTGCTGGAAATAGACCAACGCCGCACAGACAACGAGAGTCACCAATTAGAAAAGAGTTTCCTTGTGCCTTATGTATTCAATATCGGTAATTACGTGACATCGCGGTAAAATGGTCTTGAATCAATAGCCAACACGTTTCAACACACCTTTTTTACTCCTCTTTGTTTTTTATACTAATTGTTTGCACAAGTTATTGCAATCGATTATTATCAATCCGTAGTAACATCGAATTTAATTAGAAATAGAATCAAGGAATTTGATCGTAGTTTTATAGATTTCATTTAGAGATTATTGGGTTTTTCGGGTTATTAAGTTCAACCGTTCTAATACCATTAAAATTTCAGAATCACCATGGGAAAGAAAGGAGTTTTCTTCAATTCAAATTCAAAGAATATTCAACTTTTTAATTTATATTTTCGAAACCAATACTTTTAAACAGTTTTGTCCTAATTTTCTTTTTATTAGCTACAAATTTTTTAAAATTAATCTTCTTATTCTTTACTTCATATTTAATATGCAAATTGTATCAAATTTTGTAAAAAAAACTGGTTGGAAAACTACATAAATAAACACTTGTATCTATTAGAAAACTCATTTCATTCAACTCTACTTGAGTTTAATTATGGTTCATTTTTCCAACATGTTGTTTCAATAACTATTAAAATACATTATAGTTATATACATTTTAGTAACATAAAATTGATATTAGAGATCTCAAATTTACTCTGTAAAAGTCGTTTTTATAGCACAAGTACTTTAAAGAATTCTTTAAGCCACTAGGTCTTTTTGTTTTTTACTGTGTGACCATAAATGATTTTCATTAAATTAATATGTATTTCCAATTCGTTATAAATACATGGTACTGTATTAGTGGAAGTTTTAATTGTTTTAACTGGTGAATATTTGAATACACTTAAAAAAGATGATTTAGTTTTTGTGTTAATATATTTAAAAATGTATAATGTAACGGACGCAGATCTAATGACAGTTTTTACGGCGACTTCTTTCCCGCTTATTCGATCCCCGGTATTTCTCTTCAGGCCCCTTCGACTGGGAATGCGTCGAATAAGCATCTTTCATTTTTGCAAAGCGCACCGAGCGCTGATTTAATTGTTATACTTCAGTCTATTCTCAGCCGTAAATAAATTAACATCCAACTGTCCGTCGCGAGTTTAATTTACACGAACACACACAGAACTTTTGACTAAATTGATTAAATCCTTTTTCAGAAAACAATTGAGATTTTTTCTTTCATTGCGATTGAGAAAATCGGCGACTGAAAAAGGTAACGTATTCCGGTGAAAATTCTTTCCCGTAAGTATACAGTTTTGTATAAAACGCGGTCGATAAGCATTATTAAGTGCAAAGTGTTTAATAAATGCTTAGTTAGAAAATCAAAATTATTATTTAAATTGCATAAAATTAAAATAATTTAATTTAATTATATAATGACATATTTGCAAAGAATTTATTTAAATTTAAATGGCCAAGGATTAGAAAGAATATTATCAGTTTAAAAGTTGTGTATCCTTTTCAATAGATAGTGGCCAACTATTCAAAATGGTCAAACAAGTAAAGTAGAAAGAATGACGTTGGCATTTGTTCTAAAATACGGTAAATCTAAAATATTAGCCTCAATTTCTTCTTAACTTATAATTTTGTACAGTTAAAAATCAATTAATAAGTGTTTTTCGAAAGAAAAGAATATCGTATTTATAATTTAATTCCAAAATTTAATCAAACTACTATACTTTTAGAGATTTAAATTTTTTGTGGTAACTTCCAAAAAACAAGAAAAGCTCTGGTAAAGAAGAGAATAACAAAGCTATTTCCTCTCCTCCAAATTTCATTGAAAATATGAAATTTATAAATATATTGTCCCTTAATTTTAATCACATATAATACTATTCAATTCTATACTATCATTTACAATCATTGAAACCTTACATAAACTACTTCTCATTACATAAACCTCGTCTAAAAATTGGATAATTAACTCTTTTGTGTTGTTAACGATGCTCAGAAAAGCCATTGAAACTCTCCAAAAGTGCAAGTATACTCACAATATCATCGTAGGCATCCTTGACCGCAGTCAGCATCAGCACCCCGATGAGGGGTATCGCGGTGGTGATGGGCGTCAATGACGATATGGCGGGTATCAGTTGTAGGACCAATAAACATAAAAAATAAAAATTCGCTAATCTCTGGAATTGTTCTAATAAATTTAATGGCAGAAACGTTAACAGCGAGTATTTCGATGTTTTGATGTAGTTATTCTGTGGCCAAAATAAAGATAAACGAGGAAATATTAGAATTGTGTAACGCATAAAATGTTCGCAATAAAAACACAATACTCACCGCATAACGGAATTGGGAATTGTAAGCTCTATCATTGGCCCGGATTCTACGCTCATTCTCTGTTTGTTGGGAAAATGGAAATTGATTTTAGATTATTTGAATTTAAAATTGTAAAACATAAAAATATATTTAAAGCAAATACGTGTTAAAGAGACTAGTATAAATTGGATATGGAAGACACTTAGCATTTAAATACCACTTTCAATTGAGAAACATAACATTTCATTAATGATTGTTTTCTCTAAAAGTAAAAATAAGAACCTTTCTTTAAAGAGTATAATTAAACTGGTTCTTTAAAAAATTACTGTAATTTCTGAGTCATTCCTTACAACACAAAGCAGTATTTTGACCTTTTGATTATTAATACACGCCTAATAATTTTATTCAAAAATTAATCAATCGAATAATCTACTACTTAATTTTTGATTTCATTAATCAAAAAGTGGATGTTACTATTCTTTATTTGAAATCAATTTTCAAGGTTTAATGAATCACCATTGTTTTGATAAATTATATTATTATATAACGTATTCAATAAGAATCACATGTTTTATATATAATATGAAATAGTATTGGTCTTTATTATGGATTCCTTACCAATTCATATTTAACACTTTAACAGTGTGTGAAATTTATTATACCAATAGTTTGACATTTGACTATGCCTATAGTGAAATGTTAATATATTAAATAAATAATGAAATAAATACATATATCGCCTCTTCACTAGCTTCGATTTGAAAACAAACCGTAAAGAGGCATTTAAAAACATTTAGATATCTAAATAACTTTTAAAGAAATCATAGAAATATAGTATATATGTTAGGATAATTTGTCATGTAAAAAATTGAATTCACTTATTATCAAGCAAATTATTGTAATGAATTATAAATCCTCCAATTAGTACGGAATATTTGTTATAAAGGACAGATTTTCTATTAAAATTTTAAAAAAATGTTTTAATCACTACTGTAAAATAGGTATATGTTAAGAATTATGGAGTTAAATTACAATAGGCGTAAACCCTGTAGAAAGACAACGTAAAGAAATAATAATATTTAAATTATATTTATACACAAAACCAATACTAATGCAAGATGGCAAACGTCTCGATTTGGTAATTTCCAGACACAATACATTTAAAGCTGACACAGTTTGAGACCGAGTTTAAAACAAAGCAAACTGTTCTTTTTTGTATGAATTTAGCTTGCTGCCCTTCTAGGTGGCGCACGTTTAATATCAAAATACGAATAGTTTGCCATTTAAATCAAATTTGCCATTATTGAAATGTATAATATTTATAATAAAAATTTTGGACAATTTATCTGTGGTAAAATTGAATTCATTTAATCTACAAATCAAAGCAGATTTATGGTTTGAAATATATTTATATTACAAACCCTTAAAAAAGCTTAAAATAAAGGATAGGTAACGAATTTTAAAATTGTATTTTGGCAATTGTAAACCCTAGCCAGAGAAATTATAATCTATTATGATCCACCAAGTTTCATAAATGTATAAATTGTAAATAATATTATTGATTGTGATCACCAAAGTGAACAGTTGTTTGAAGTTGTAGTTACTTTACAATATTATTTAATCTACAATATAATATTCGACGACGGAGATCGGACACTTATATTTATCTTATTCATATGTAAGATCTTAACATGATCATTAGAATCAACAATTACTACTGGCTGATCCTAAGTTGTCCAGCTTTTTAAATGAATGTGTAACGACGTTGGCTGCACTATCTTCCTTTGTCATACCAATCCGACATGAGATGAGGGCTGGATAGAGGATTGGTTATCTAGATTCTAAATTATACCGAATTTAACTATATTTATTTAAAATTTCAATACTTCTCTGACCAAATTGTGTGATCGAATTTCAGCAATTTTTTCTAATTTCGACGCAAAACAATAAATATTCAGAATATTGAAATTTCATAGAATATTGTTTAAGTTTGTTATTGCATATATTTAGTGAATTTAAAAGTCTCTTGTGCCGAAATTATCAACTCATTAACGCAGCCAATGACGATTCAGTACCACTACTACCACAGATTACTACCATCTCATTGTTAATTAGCGTTGGCTTTTTTAATGATTTTAATTTTCTCAGTTATTAAGTGAAAAAGATCTTAAAGTTTATTTTAATAAGGTAAACAATTTAACTATTTCTTTCTAAATCTTTAATAATGGAAATAATAAGTTTAAGAGAAAACAAGAATATTAACTAATAATGAAAGAACATGACATAATTTACAAACGATAATGTTTGTGGATTTTGTTTTTGGAAAAACCATTATTTTTTACAGAGATAAATATATTTAACATAACCTATGAGATTTCAATAAAAACTTGAGAACTTGGTATTACCAAGAGACAGTTTGAAATAAAATTATCTAAATAACTTTTTGTATTCAAAAATATATTCTAATTCTTAGCTTGATAATATCTTCATTTTAATTTTGTTGTATTTTGAGTATAAATACAATGAAACCGTTTTACGCAATTCCATTTTAAAAGGTTAATGCCCTTTAGTTAAATTTAAATAAAAATTTTTGTCATTATATTTAATTCATCGGTTATAAATTTTAAATTGTTACATTTAAATAATTATCATTCTTTGAATTTAAATACAAAACTCTATAATTTAATGATAAACGACAAAACGTACGATATTCCATTTGATTTCTTGATATCATGAAATTCATGTATGTTAGAAACTATTTAATATTGAATAGGGATATCGTTTTAAACTATAAAAATAAAAACCAAATTACTATAGTCTCTTCAAACCACCAAACACTCAAATCCATGCCACAGTTCAACAAACAACAGTCACAAGAGTGCATTCTCTGCAAACACTGAATAATTGAATCAACATTGAACGAGTATTTTAAAGGGACAATAAAAAACGAGCAACTACCACAAATGTACACGGTCCGCAAAAATGAACTACTGGTCGAGGGTGGTCCGCGTTCTGGCGGTAAGCCGTCACTGTGGTGGTACAAATTACTGTTAAAATTGTTTTGAGGCTTGTGCCACATACCCAGTTTGCCCAGAACTGAGAAAATGGAGGTGCGAAACCGATTGCCCATAGAGTTCCCAGCCCCAGGAGCAGTGCCCCCATTGATGGACGGTCCCCCACCACTGTCCAGAGGCGTGGACGTCTGCTGGTGGCTGATGCAGGAGTTGGAGAAGAATTTACTGCCCCTGTGAGTGTTCTTTTGGAAATGAATCGCCTCTTCTGGGGGAGTTAACGCGAAATTCTCCTCGGAACATGTCAAATGGACGTCTGGGATCTCGTCCCTGTAGTTGGTCATCACACTGGACTGAGACTGTTGCGTATTGGGTCGATTCTTCCCCGATTTACTCTTAAATGAAGAGGCTAAACTTGACAAACTTCCACAACTCTGCGCCAAGGATTTTCTCCTCTTTTTCGACTGTGGCCGATTCGTGGGAAAGCATCGATTCATTTCCGAGTCCCTCAGCTGATCCAGGTCCAGAACAGCCGAACTAGAAGCCACAGATCGTACTTTCTCCCCTCCCAAATGGTCCACTTTAGGCCCAAACACGTCCATCTCCACCGTGTCTGAGGAACTCTTCCCCGCCATTTCTAATCTTTAAACTAAAACTCGAATTTCCACTCCAATTGACACACTCTATAAACTATCAAAACCCGATTTGATCCAATTTCTCTGTCATTGTCCACTGCATCCAACACCACTAACACGGTTTTTCATAGTTTCGGTTCAATTCACTCGATTTTACTTTCGATTTTCATTGCTCTTTACGCATTTTTTCCGTTGCCTTTTTTCATCTCTGTTAATTTAGAGTCTCAACTCAAGATTGGACACTCTCATCGTAAGCCGCATAAAATAATAGCCCTCATTGTCTCACACAATTGCCAATTGCGTAACTAGTCTGCAATTTGAAATGTTTTTATGAAGGATTTCTCTCTTGTCTGCAAAGTTATTATTAATCTAAGATTAATCGCTCGTATTTATTCATATTTATTACTACGATTAGCCCTATTATTAGAGATTGATTAACCATGTCCCAGAATTTAGCCTGTGATTATTAATTTATCTCTCTCATTTTTTATCGTCCAGCTAGAATATCTCACTAAATGCTATTTATAGATGGAAAACAAGAGGTTTGCTTGAATTTACCTAACATAAATAATTTATCGATGGTCAATTTTGGAAATGATATTGCTCTACTTATTGTATTTCCAAAGGTACAATAAACTGCCAAACCCTTATTTTTTCAGGAAATAAAACTCCTAATGTTTTCCCAAATTCTAGAAAACTTCCTTATGAACAATTTACCATATCATAATAATTATAATAAGCGATTGATATTAAACAAGAAACGATTCAATCCTAAAGGGATATTCGTATTTAATAATACCTTTTTCACTGGGGGTATTTTACACGTGTTTCTAAATTTGTAAGGTTTTGATGATTGGTAATTTTGTAATACTCCTAGGTCTATTATCAAGTATTATGAACTTAAATTGATATTTTACTTTAGACGTTTTTGTCTATTAAAGGTCTTTCAATTACTTTGCTTCGTATGATGAAATGTAGAAGCATATTTGTGTAAAAACTAAATTATAATAGTTCTATAACAAAAAGCTTTTGCAATATTGGAAAAGATGTGATTTATATTAAAAAATTTGAAGTTGTTAATTTTTTATTTTTTTATGCATTTTAGTTACATAAAATCGATATTATGACATTTAAATTTGTTCAGTCAAAGTCGTTTTAATAGCAATAGTGCTTAAAAGAATTATTTGTTATGTAGGGTTTAAATGTATTTGTAGATGTATGTGTGTATTTTTGACAATTTTATCGGATGATTTAAATTTAAATTAGTACAAATTAGTACTAAATCAACTGTTTTCGGTCCTTTTAAATTTAAACCACCAGATAAAACTGTCAAAGACACACACATACATCCACAAAGAGAAGCAAGATATTGCTTTCTCCATTTTCTCTTAGAATTAGAAAACCCCGTTTTGCTTCAGACGACTTCTGACGGGAATGTGCCAATTATGCATTTTGATTTATCGCGCGAAATTCCGCTTATTAGTTTTTTTGTATTCTTTAGCCTTTTCCTAGCCCTAAATAAATTAACATCAAACTGTTCGCGCGCGTTTAATTTAACATACAGAACTTTTGACTAAACCTCTTTTCAGAAACCATTTAGATTTTCGATCGATGTGATCGAAAAAATCGGTAAGGGTAATGTATCCGATGAAATTTCCTAGCCGTAAATATATACAGGAATCTATTTCAATAAAAGGGGATATAATATGAAGAGAAAAAATTCAAAATAAAATAAAATTTGTACGTAATTTAGTACATCCGTAACAGTATGGAAAATTTTTCACAAATGACTTAACCCTTAACTATCGATTACAGTCTGTGAAAATCAAAATCAATCATGAAAAAGAATAAGTACAAAATTCGCTGATCACTATAAACGTATAAATATAGTAAACAGATTATACAATTTGTTGAATACAATTATTATTGTTTAATTCCTACAAGGCACATGAGGAGTCTCAACCTCAACTAATGGGTTTTAACTTTTCATTGACTATTTGTTTTCGGTGTAATACTAGTAAGTTATTAGTATATAGACTGGTTTGAAAAGGATCCAGGATACGAACCCATGCCCTCCGAGGTGCAGTCAAGTAAGTTACCACTAGTTGACACCATAAAGGCGGATCAATAGCTTATTGGTCTTGCAAAAATATTTATATAAATAAGTAAGAAAAAAACTTAGCTAATATTAAAACCTTAATATTCAATTCAATTTTTATCATCATTTCATTATAACTTAATGCTTTAAAATGCATATTGAAATGCAATTGATGCAAATAACCGGCCTCCTAGCCGATGTGGTAACGCATCCGGCTGCCTCTTCGGAGGCCAAGGATTCGATCCCTGGGGTGGTAGGATTGACCAGGTCCTTTTTCAACTGATCTAGGTGCTATTAATTGACTACTAATGTACTGAAAATAAAGAGTCATGAGAAGTCTAACACCCGATGGTAGAGGTTTAGACTCCCCATGTTCCTTAGAGGAATTAAAAGGGAATTTTTCAAAAAAAATTTTGCAAATAATAAGAAATACTTATTTAGAAAAGAATTCAAACATTAAAAATAATTTTTAACAAAAAAATAACAATTTAAAAACCAAAATCAAGGTCTATAAATAGATCATAATTTATAATATAATATTTAAAGTACTTTTGAAATAACTTCTCGACAATTTACATTGATTACGATAAATTTTTGATTTGTGTAAGTAAGCAATTGTTCTGTGAAGGCAATTTATTTATATATAAGTTCCTCTTGATCACATTAAACACTTAATTGAGCGTATTAAAAATTTTAAATTCTGGTCCATAAATAAGTTGAACTCATTCTGAACTTTACCTTGGGAATTTAAAATTGAATTAATTGTAAATTCTATAAATAAATCGAAGATGTGTAAAACGGGGAAATGTGAATAAATCAATCAGTGATTTGAATCAAATTAAATTCGACTTCTTAAGTCTCAGAGTCCTATTAAAATATTAATAATGGTTTTTGAATATCGATTTTGGACTTATTATGTCAATGTCGATACCAGATTAATTCCATTTAATGGGTTACACATGTAAGCCCTCACTTATTCAGGACTTTTTAAAGGCAAAAGTTTGGAACAATTATCAAGAACAAAACTAGAGTTCAGTATTTCATAGAAATGGGTTTTTCCATTTAATTATTTAAATTATGGTTTAAAAAATAGACAATAAAAAGAATTTGGGGTGACTGTTTTGAAGCTTTAAAAACTTCAAACAGTTTATAACCTAATTATAAATTAATTATGATCCAAACTTTTCAATAATTACCAGAAATCAATTGGTACATATACTAATGTATAGAATTATTCAAAAATTCAATCAATTGAAATTAATTAAAGGTATGAGTTTAAAATATAAATGTTCTATAAATAATTTTGCTTATTTGAATTTTGAATTTAAACATAAATTAAAAAAACAAATTTACCTTATTTTATAGTTTGGCTTTAGATTTTTTAGATTAAAATTTTACAGAAACTGAAGATGGTGGTACAAAACATTAAATGTGAAAGAAAACTTTTTATCTATTTATATAGTAACTGTTTTTAGTTTAGATTTAAACAATGTTTTTATAGTTATTAAACATCGTAGTTTTTTTTATTAATTATAATAAAGCTTTTGCGATGATGTGGTTAGTATCAAGCACAAATAATCCTGTTAAGGGCCTATTCATTAATAGGTTTTCTTTACGTTTTAGGACATAGGCCAAGACCCAGACCATCCATTTTAATCTTGATATCCATTTCACAATAGCAGCCAAATGCCCACCGAAAAATTTGATTTTTCTTTTATATCTGCGGGTCCATTTCAAACCCATTGAAAACCTGCTCGTCGAACAATTACAATTGACGATTATAATTATCCAATATATTAAAGCTACTTCCAAATAAACAATTAATCTTCTCTCTCACTTCAGTATTTTAAAAATTAATATAGAAACATTGTCAAAAAAATAGCTAGCTTTAAATAAAGGCATTTTAGTTGTTGAAAAAAGTAATTGCGCCCTAACAGATATGAAATGATGGACGAGTTCCGTTGTCAATTTATCACTTAAAATGATCAATGAAATGTAAACACTTTGCTGTACAAATAATTACTTTAAAATATAGGTAATTAATGTAAAAATGTACCTATTTATGTATCGTAATTGTCGAATTGAATATAAAGGGAGAAAGAGGGAGAGTTTTTCTTTTTATTTTCAAATGTTTTGTCAAACAAAATCTGTTGCTTTGAATTTTGTTTTTTTTTTAAATTATTTTATTATTTTTTAGTTTAAAATTCCATTGAAATTGTTATTTTCTACAGTTATTTTTTAAATTTTAAAATATGAAAATTTTGATACTCGGTGATGGTTACAAATGAAAACAGACCAACTGGATTTTCTTAGCATTGATGTGGTTTTTTCCTTCTGTTTTTGTTTTTCCTTAATAATTTTTTATTACAAACATTTTAAATATTAATGTTAAAATTTGTATAAGAAATAAAAGGGATGTGTTTTTTTTAATTTATTAATATTTAATCTCCATCGCCAATTGTAAAAAATTAAATACTCATTTCACATGCAGTGGTCACACCGAAATTTAGTGCTCGTGAATGATCCGCCCCCATTTTAAAGAGAATTTGAGAATTCTCGGAAATTGTATGTAAAATTAAATAGTAAAAGAATTGATTTTATCTAAAATTATTACAGCAATTCCAATAATAAAAATGTTGCTAAAACGTCTCGAGTTGGTGGCGAACCTCTATTATATAATTTTATTTATTTGGTTTTGTTTTTATACAAAACTGTTCCGGAAATGCATAAAAATACGAGCAGCAAGGTGAATTTTTAAACGTTTCCGAGTTAAAAAATTAATTTAATGTAATTTTTTAATTTCATACCTATATGAATAAGGGTTTTGATCCCCAAGCAAGGGCTACGCTTGACTATTACAAAACCATATATGGAAATGAATAATCTGACTTAGGAATAAGTTAATCTAACAAAATTATAATATTTAAAATAATTTTTAAATTTTATACTTTAAATTACATTTCCTTCAACAAATTGTCTATGGATTTTAAAGTATAAAACGCTAACCACAATTATTACCAAAAAGTCCAACTACACAATTGTAAATCAAAATTGTGTGTCGCCATAACATGAATCATAGTAAAGCCCTAATGATCCTTCACCGAATAAAATACCAGGGTTTCTCGGAATTGTCCAAATTATGAGAACTGAAACCTTTTCGCCCTAACTTTCATTTTAATAAATAATGAGATAATTCCAAATTGTTGCTCATTTAATCATTATCGTACGTTTTAAACAATTACATACACACTCGTATTCTCTAGCCCTGCTGGATCAATTAAATCAGTGTCTGGCCAGTGGGAAGGATTTAATTAGGACGGGGATCACCTGGGCCAGGGTTCATAAAATTTATATTGGTTTCAGGGCTAGTACATAACCTTCTCAGACCGCGCGCGTTAAGACGTCATTAGCTCACCAAACACAGGCCCTTTCTTAATTAATAACTAATGATTGGTTATATCCTTTCCTATCCGCTGTGGCTCTGGCTCGACTCCAAACAAAAAGGGATTCGATATTGATATTGATTTTAATTTTAAATGTCCCGATTGTCAATAATAAATCAAAGCAATCGGTGGGACTGCGCCCGTTGCTGCGATTGTCATTTAACGGAAATGGTAATAATAATATTAACATTAACCATAAATAATATAGTTATCGATACAACAAGGTCGACGATACGCAAGTCATGGTTAAACATAACAGAGATATTAAAATCGAGATCGAAGCGAGTGTTTTAAAGAAGAAGTCTCTGTTTTTAATGCTTATCGTTCAAGCCTAATACAAGATTTTATGCATTTTTAACACACAAAAACTTAATTTCTGTACAACAACTCTTTCATACAATAAAATTTCCTTATTTGTCATTGTTCATCAAAAATATATTTTTCTCTAGAAATAATGTGGGGCATTGTTTTAATAGCGCACAATTTTATTTGACAGCTAATAATATTCAAATAAAACACCAGATTTTAAACATGTTACATGTTAAATCGGTTTTTATTCTGTGAATTGAATTTGAAAAATCTAACCGAAAGCAAAATTTTCATCGTTTTCAAGTTCAAAAATGGATATTAAACCAAACCAGACATATTTTTTTACAATCCTTTTTCATGTATAATAAAAAAAAATAATCATAAAATTATTTAACACGGTTTTAGGTTAAAAAAACCCCACTTTTTTACTAGTATAAAAAACAAAGCTGTTATCTTCGAACTAATTTGTATCAACAATAACATATTTAGGCGCCAATTAGCTCGAAAACTGTAAATTTCAATGATCCAGATCGTCTCTTAGGAACGAAAATACATTAAAAGGACATTTAAAAACATTTTGAATAGGATTTTGAAACATGTATGTCCTACTCGAGTATAAAATCTTATGGAAAACTCGGCTACGACTCGATTTTTCACCAATTTCCTTGTTAAAAGATAGCTAATTTTACTACAAGGTAAAAATTACTCTTTTTAATATTTTATTGCGAATGTTCCAGCTTAGAAATAAAGAAAAACTACTAGTGCGTCAGATTCTTCTTTGGCATAATAAAATTGTACGTTAATATCCTTTTTGTGCAACAAAACTGCACAAATGTATTTATGATTAAACTGGTGGTTTAGTCGGTGGTTGGGAGAGGATAATGCGATGCTCAATCACCGCATACCAGACGAAATGCTTCATCTGGCTGACCTCGATTCAGAGAATTATCGTCGTCATCCCACCTCTGTGTGAATGGCGCTTAATTTTCTAATGGAGCTTTTCCACGCTTACTGCTGCTGCTGTGACCATCAATAAAGCTCCGTAGACTATATGCTTATAAATCAGACCCTTTGTATTTTGTGCACAACTATAAATAGTGTCCTAATTACATACTAAATTGAATCACATAATGGAAATTGAATTAAAAAATGGAAAAATGGAAGAAGGAACGAGCAGCAGACAATGAGAGTGTCCAATTTGTTTGTTTTCCCTTTTTACAACCACCCCCCTCGAAATTACACTGCAAAGTTCACTTTTTATTTACGAAATTGTTGCCTCCTTTTTTCGGGGGCTCCTTTCTTCACTTGTACTCTACTCAACACCAGAAAGAAAATCAATATACACACAATTCCACATCAGCGGAAAAAGGCGAAGAAACTTTCTTGTCGCCTTTTCCAAGTAAACGAGAAAAAAATCCATTTTATGACTAGGTTTACTCTTTTCTTCCTTCTACACCATTTTCACGGATTTTATTAACCCATATATCGTCATGGCTGCACCATAAAACTCTATCCAGACACACTGGCGATATATTTACACTGTTATTTCCACCAATTAATACGATTTACTAGACTCAATCAATCACCACACATAAATTAAGAGAAAGAGCGAGCGCGAACAAAAAAACGGACCGTTTCGAATGAAAATCTTCTCTTGGACTGAATGAAATGAGTCGAAGAACTTAATAAATGTCATTCATTCACCTAATCCTTACTGCGCTTCCTCGGATTATGTCATCCACAATTCCAGTATCCAGCTGGAAGGATTTCCCTTTGACAATCACTTGAGACAAAAAGGATTTCAGTTTTAAATCCCTACAATTCCAAATAATTCCAAAAAAACCTCACATATCTACCATAAAACATTTAAATTATCAATATAAAACTATCATACAACATATTTCATAACATTTTAATTGAAAAAAGCACGTGGTTTTGTATATAAACATTTCCCAAAGTCATGCGCACTAAATTCCTAAAGCAATCGCTAGGCAACTTTTTTATATAAATTCAGAGTTGCATGCAACTAAATTCTCGTGTCACGCAATTTAATTGGAAAATTCACTAAAAATATAGTAAACGAGGGAAATCTGTTTTGAACCTTTGTTTATTTATTCAACTAACTCCTCTCACTCATTCTGTTTTCCCTCATCCATTTCAACTTTTGCCAAATACAAATATTCCGGTGAAAAGAATTCTCCACCAACAGATATTTCGCATAAACTATTCAATTTATTGCATAACATATTTATAAATAAAACTTCTGCCCTATGATTCAATTCGAAGATGGTTATTTTTTTGATTGAGTTTATTGGTAATACTTTTTTGAGGCTGCAAAGGTTTTTATATGAAAAAAATTTAATTTAGTAAATTGATATTTTTTTAAAAATAAAAAAATTATTAATTAATTTTCTAAACAACAAACTACTTGATTTTTTATAATCTACATATTTTATACTCAAGTTTTTATAATCAATATGTGTATATGTATAGTGGTAGGAAGAATTCGCTAATAGACTCTCGAAATTAGTTCGAGTCCGATGTTGTAAACTTTATTGGTTGAGAAATGTTGTTAGAACGCTTTCCCACCGACAGATGAAAGGATATCGAAATTTAAAAAAAAACCTCCTATCAATAGCTTAAGACGAAAATAAACTAATATAATCCTTGAATATTTCATTATATATCTGCTAAATTTGGTTAAAACTAAATATTTGTAACAGAAAATTTTAATTTTACATTAATACATAGTTAGAAGGGGGAGTGTTTAGAACTGATCCAGAGAAGATATCTGCGGTGGATTCTGGGATTGAATCGTGACACGAAGAAGGCAATTCTGATGGAAGAAACGAAATCGATGCCAATATTTTTTGTTACAGGAGCCATGGCCCATGTTGAAGAGCCGAGACATCGAGTGTTTCCACCAGTTGCAAGAGTGCGCTCTTAATAATTCTCTTTACAGAATTCTTCAAACGGATCGATTGCCGTGGTACCTGCAGAGAGGACGAAGCGTATTACTGATAGCCCGCTTTCGCTGTGGCAACGAAGAGACAGCCGGTTCAACCTAGATGACGCACCGTACCTGCCGCATATGTGGATAGGAAGACGAGACTGTGCAGCATATTAAGGACAACTGCTGCCAGAATGAAAAATCAAATGAAGTTCTGCTTAGCGAAAGAGGCACCGGCGATGAAGAGAGTTTTGGAACAAAGACAAAACACATAGAACTTGTTAATGACATGAAGTATTTCTAAAAAGGCCCTATATATAAGTTTTGATCTACTATTTAATATCAAATAGCTATTATTTTATAATTTATTAATTTGATTGAATTATTAATATCACAATTTTCGAAAAAGTAACAAATGTTTGTTTCTCAGAAGTTTTATATGAATTGGCTTATAAAATTCTTTTCAATTTTTTAAAATATTTAATAACCTGACTATAGTGGCAAATTAATTAATTACTTGATCCAGCACTGTTATCGATATAAATTTCAAAGTTTTTACAATTAGAATTAAGAGTACAAACAAAACTTCTATCGGTCTCTTTCCATGATTCTAAAAATAGAAAATAAAAAGATAAATTAACCATATATGTCAGCCGGCCCATCCTTACTGGCGCCATGTACGGAGATCAAACTCTAGGAGATAAACTTTTTTACGGTGAACGACGCAGTTAAAAATTGGTCTCGCGTATCAACTTTTGAAGTTGTACAATTGACAAATTACAGTAGCGTAAAAAATATGACTAAATCCATCGCAATGGATTCGGTTATACCTCATGTTCTGAACCATGTCAGAACCCTTATAAATGAGGAGAAAAATGGATACAATATTTCTAAAAAAAGATTCAAAACGGTAACTCTATCTCTATCCACCCGATCGAGAACAGAACGAAGATCCTCTAGAACTGTAACCGTGTGAAAAAAAATTCGACTTGTTTAAGTCAGTCAGAAATACAGTTTGGGTGGTTACCCAACGCTCCTAAAACTCGTAAAAGCTGTTTCAAGAAGCAGATTTTAGGCAATAGAAGAATCCACTATACCTTTCAACCGCTTAATCTAGTTAAGGGCCCTGACCATGTCAATAATTAGAACGTTTAAATCGAATTTCAATCTTACAATGTAATCAGTTGATTAAGGAAGCGCGTAAAGGAATTTCAGCTGCACTCTTTCTATAATAAATGAGTATTATAAATTTGAAAAAAAAAACATAAATGCTAACATTAACTACATAATAATTTTTTCCTTAACCTTACTAACTGTCTATCCTTAACTAACCCTAAACCCTTCCCTTATACTGTGTTGACCTATACTGCCCTCGTGAGCGGTGCGGAATGGCGGGTCGTTGGCTGTTATATCCTATCCACCTCCTTTAATACAAAAGCAGATAGTCAAAACGCCCACGTGAAGAGGTGATGCACGATGGTGCATCAGACCGGTGATCATTCATAGGTATTTACACTCCATTTCACTTGTTTAAGGACGCTGTTTTTTATATATATTTTAATTAATATCTCAAATTGTGTCCATCCAATTGCAAATCTTTTTTGCAAGAATGAATATGAATTCATTGACCACCGTCTGGGCCATAAAACAAGGATCTATGTTTATTGCAGGTAATAAAATGAGGCGACGACCTTAAATGTACGGGTTTATCCTGTAAATTTCCCATTTCACTTGTTTAAGGACACTAGTTGTTTTAGTTTATTGGAGCCATAAAAACCCCGCTTTTGGTTTTTTTTATTAGTTGATATGAATGTTTATGTCTTATTTAATATATTTAAGTGATTTATCATTTATATTTTTTCAACAAACTTGTTTTTTAATCAATTATAATGACAATTATCGTTATTTACGAATTTGTTTAAGGAAGCCCTTCAAATATTACAAAACTACACTAAAAATTAATCAAAACAGGTAAATTCCTTTATTTTACAAGATATCAGGTGATATTATTGTTAAATTATATAGTAAAATTGTAAAATTCCAGGGTTTTGGTCAAATGAATAATGGAACTCAATTAAATTATTTCAGAATCTCAAACAAAAAACGCTATAAATCATGCACTATTTCAAAAAGTTCATTCACTTGAAAAAAACTTTTATAAAGAATTCATATTTTATTATTTATTTTTTTATTTAGTAATAAATAATACATATTTATGAAAAAATAACTAACATTACCTATATTTTAATTACAGTCATGATATCAATAATTACGCATTTGAAATCATAGAAATAAAACAATAGAATTTCCTCGAAACTCCCCGAGATTTCACATGTAAACAATTCCTAAACTGCATAGTAGAATTTCAAATTGGATAAGAAAAATGTAGAATCTGTACTATGAAACCAAGAAACCTAGAACTTGAAAACAAATAAAATTCCCAGCTCGATACATTTCCCAAAACAATAATTTTCCGTGAAACAATTTATCGTTTGTTGAAAACAATTGATATGAATTTTTTAAATTAAACAACAATTAACAATCAACGATCAACATTTGACGAATAAATTTACTAAATTGATTCAATTATTCAGTGCAAAAAAGTCAATAAAAAGAATGTATTCTTACGTAATTTAATTGAAGGTTGTCTTTTCTTTCCCATTGTTTCTCATGAAGCCCGAGGTCCTGTGAGGTCCCGACGGATATCCACATGAATTTTGAAACACTTCACAGATGGGACAGTCCCATAACTATTTAGCACTTGATGGATCACTTCATTGCGCTTCTTAATCTTAATAAAGGCACTTGATAAGACACTGATTTGATTTTCTTTTCTTTTTTTATCAAAAAACCACTTTTCCCTCACATTTATTTTTTACTTCTTTTCCTCTCTTTATTCTTCTCTCAACTTTTGTCACATTATTCACCACAATTGTCTCAAGTGATTGTCGCCAATTAATGGCCACTTCTCTCTCCTGGCAACAGCTGGCAATTCGCTAATTTCTGTCAACGACGATGATGTCAATCTTTGCGAAATTTCGGTGCACCAACTCCAGCCACTCATCACAATACAGCCTTGTCGAGATTCTGCCCGTTCGCCCATCAGATCAGTCTCTATTTATGTCATCACCGTTTCTAGAATACAAATGACACGAGGAGAACAATAAGAAATGGCACAAAAAGAGCCTAGAGTGGGAAAAAAATAAAAAGAGCAAAAGAAAAAAAAGCGCACATCAGTGATATGATTAAACCNAGAGCTAGTGTAGGAAAAAACTAAGAAGAGCAAAAGAAAAAAGCGCACATCAGTGATATGATTAAACCAATTTATGCAAATCAATTGGAATGCTATAGTTTCATTTAAATATTCCGTGCTAACCAACAGATGACACTTTTGCATTTCAATTACCCAAAGGGGACTACACTCATTGACACTTGAGTTATTGGAGGAGGGTGTGTCGGCAATTATGGAAAAGTAATTCTCAAGAGTGATTGACGCTTTTTATAGTAACATACGAGTATTCGCTTTTTGCAGCATTTTGTGGAATACACGTGTTTTAATTACGAGTTTGTGATACGAGTACTATAAAAGGAAGAGAATTAAATTTTCATAATAATTATTTTTACAACAAGGTCGATAAAATAAGTCNAATAACTTTTAATCTTATTTTTTGGTTTTCAGAAAGATTCGTAAAATTATCTAACAACAATTATTTAATATGTTATTTTCAAAATATAAAAAAAACGACTTAAATTTCAAATGAAACGAAATTTGTATAAACCATACATTTTAGGCAAAAATATGGTTTCGGACTCAAATTTTCAACTGTTATGCAAATAAAGTCGTAAAAATGAATGGTAATTGGTATAATTGAACAACACAGTTTGTTGAACCTCAGTCTGATTCATCGGACACTGTTTATACAATCAAGATAAATAAAAATATATTGCAAATATTCAAAGTTTGAAGAGTATCACCATTCATTTGGATTACCTCTTCAAACTAGGAAGAAAACATTTCTTTGATAATTTTTTACAAATTGAATAATTTTTTCAGATCTATCCACAATATGTGTGCATTATATAGAATATGAAGATTTTAATACAGCCGATGTTGAGTGGAGAGACGACCCAAGTACTGAACATTAAAAATTTCCAATGAAAATAAAATACCCGAACAGGACATAATTTATTTTCACTTTCCTCAAAAATTCACGTTAGGCTAATTTTAAAAAGTTTGCCGTTACTACGGTCTATGTTTGAACAGTTTTCAGGTATTATTTGAACGTTTTAACAGTCTGGATTAAGAATTGTATAGTTTTTGCCTTAAAATGGTACCGAGGTGGACATTGAACATAGTTGACATAGAACAATATTTATTTTGTAGATTATAAATTTTTTTTTCACTAGAGAAATAAAAATTCATAATTTACACTAGGTCGAAAAAGTGACGCATTATGAAACTCAAATCAATGTCAAAAACCTAACCTTACGATACGGCCGTGCAATAATAAATTATAGGATCAAATTTGAAAGAACATGTTTCACATATTGTTACAAGTAAGTGTATGTAATATAAAACATCAAGAACTAAACAATTTTGATTTTAAGTCAATTTCAAAAAAGAAATGTCAATTGTTAATTATGAAAATTGATTCTTAAAAAAAATTAAATTCCTTGCTTAATAATCTATCTTATCAGTGCAAAAATCACTTTTAAGGAAAAGAACAAAATTTTCTTTTATGTTGTAAGAATACAATCGCAATTAATACAATCATGTAACAATATAAAATAAATAAAATTAAAAATAAATTTTGGAATTTTTATGAAAAGGTTGGGCTGGACTGAGCAAGAATTTTACGGTGAAAAATGAAGGAGAGAAGGATCATAAGTGAACAAAGTGAACATAAATGAAAAAAAGTTATAGACTCCCTAATTTATAAGTATAATAGTTTATTTATACAATAGGGTCTTTTAAAGCCACGAGCGTAGCAAGTGCTACCTACTTTAAAGAAGACCCGTGTATTTAATTTAATATCGACCGTATTTTACACAAATTTTTTGGCATTTTTAAATTAATTAAAACAAATCTAAAAAAAATTCTTTTTAAATTCAAATTTAAAATTTTTAAATTTTAAATACCATCTCACTATGTTTTCCCACATTCTAAAGCATGAGGGAGAAAACTATATTTAACACACAGGAAATATTATCTCCTCCATAAAATAATTCCTCATTCGTACAAACGCTTGCATTTTTTCCAATTAAATTTAATTTATCCATAATATCAATTTTATGTTACTAAATTACATAAATAGAATTAATCTACTTCAATAACCAAAAATATTAAATTACCAAACGGTACGAAATTCATTAAATGGAAAACAATTTCAAAATTGAAAAGTTATTAGAAAAAATTAATACAAAACATATAACTTATTTGAGGATTTCCATCAATTTAATAAATTGACAAATTCTGTATTAAATAATTGCAAAAATTTCAAATACAACTGACCATTTTAATGCATTTCAAACTTAATAATTCTCAGTCCACCCTTTTGACTTTGACCTACAGACAGATACGTATGAACGATTCATTACATCAATTCCTATGACATGACCCTAGTTGTTAAGCCCTTTTCCGAGTCAAGGCTACTCGGTGTTTCCACGCCAATCAATGAGAGCAACGTAAGCAAAGAAGCCGGAAAAATGTCGCCAATTAATATTTTCGCTGTGTTTTTGCCAGAGAATTGCGACGCCTTCTGAAATAGAAGTGTCCCTTAATTGAAACGACCGCCATTCAACAATTAACGACATTATTAAACCCTTGCTCGATGCTCGATTCATTGTTGAAATCGACATCGATTTACGATTTCCTAGAGATTGATCGCAAATTGAAGTGCACCATTATTAATAACCATCCGTTCACAATTCTGTAATAGGTAATAAAATCAGTATCTATCTATTAAAGGTCATCTTAACGAACTGACTGTCCCATTTTACACTTTTATTAACCCATAAATTTATTTCAATATTCAATATTTCTAGGAATTTTTGCGCAATAATTGATACTTGTTAGTGATATGATAGAAACGAAAGGGGTTTATATTATTTCAATAGAAAACATAAATGTAAATCTTATTTTAATGCATAAATGAATATATTACATTGGTAGTTGCAAATTTCAATTTTAACTATCAATCCCTAAGTACCTTTATTTGGAGTTGCAAAGGAGCAGTTTTCCTAAACAAAAACCGTTATTCTGACCTTATGAATGTAGTGATTGAAATTTTTGGTTCTGGAACAGCATTTGTTAAATTCTTGCTTTACTCCATGAACTAACTGAATTACCACAAACACCCCTTTTGCGGTCGATTACCCCCATATATAACATACAAAAAGAATACTGCCTGGTTTGGGTCAAGTTCTCAGCAGAACCTCCCTCAAATCGACAGAATTAAATTTCTCAAACCACACCCTTAATTGAATCATTCAAGAGATCAGATTTTTTAATATTTCGTAGTAGATAACACATTTTAATCATAAAGAAAAAACAACAGTGCGAAGAACAATTCAATATGGTAAGAGTGTCTTAAAGACACTAAATTTATATATTTTATTATTTCAATCCAATAAGCACACCATTTTTAAATACAGTGGACGCCGCTTATTA
>JXOV01001647.1:0-21386 GCA_001014945.1 Clogmia albipunctata
CGTATGTTTCGATACGGGAGTGAAAAAATTTTTTAGGCAGACCATTGATCATAATTGAAAGAAACCATTTAAAATTATTTTAGATTTGAAAATAAGGTTATTTATGAATTAATGGTATAGCTGAGTATTATTTAAAGCTAATTCAAATACATAAAATTTGAATAATGTGCCAAAAAAGAACAATTGCCGGTCTATATTTTAATCAGGTTTATCCAAACAGAAAAGGCAGTTGGAAAGGGGAACACATATTTTCTATTTCCTAACCAATGTAATAGAACAACAATAAAAATGGTCGTTAAACACTCGTTATTCCACATTATAACATAAGAATAAGAACAATAATTTAAAACAAACAAATTTTTAAGCATTATTAATAATTAAATTAAGTGTAAATTTAGGATTTAAAATAACAAAAACAACTTTGAATCAAATAATTCTTGGTAATATTAATTACAATTCTTCGAAATCTTAAATAAACAACTGAATGCCGCTATTATAATTCAAAACAGATAACCACGCAAAGCTAATTTGAAGGAGAACACAGATATTCTATTTTTAAAGCAATATAATAAAACAAATAATAATTAAACAACCGTTAATTGTAGATAAAGAAGGAGTCTGGTCTCATGGGTCCTAATTTATTTTACTATTTTTCATAATTTAAACTTACAGGATATATAATTTCATAATGATAGCTTAAGGATTATCATGAATTTATAATAATACGTAAAACATAAATTATTAAATATTTATTCTAAAGAAATTTATGGTATGAGCATAAGATAATTTAAACAATTAAAATTAACAAAAGCCATGTTATAAATTTCAAATTTTGAGTAATTTTTAAATATGTTACAATTTCGCAATATGTAGTTATTTAAATAACGAGTTGAAAAAATGGACCATAATTAAGCACGAGTAAACTTTTAAATAACGAATGGAATGAGTGCTTTAAAAGATAAGTCTGTTTAATTATGTATTTTCCGACTAATTTTTAACCGAAAAATTATACAAATCGCATGATTATTTGATTTTTATTCGCAAAATATGGGATTAAGAACAAGAAAACCTCTCTTTACTAAAGTAAATATAAACTAAGACAATTAAGGAAGAAACTATTATATTAATTGAATTTCGGATTCAATTCTCCGATAAATTACGGATATAGAACAGTAAATAAGAAATTGTGAATTTTATTACCAAAAATGAGTTTAAATGAATTTACCTTTCTTGAAGGATCGCCATGAGATCCTTTCCGAAATCTCCTCCTTGTTTGACATATCTTCGGAGTTCTTCGAATCCATTTTGGCCCTGTTAAAAGAAGAAAAAAAAAAGAACAAATTAAAATTTGGGTTTTTTAATGGTTACCACTCGTAAAACAAAACCTCTTCATCCACGCTTTCAACACTTTCAAACAGTAAATCAACAATCCACATTCTCATCATTAGGCCATATTCTGTCCAATTTATGTTTAGAACAGGATCACTTCCACTCAAAACTCGCATTTTTTCTCTCAAAACTAACGAAAACAAAAATCGCTCAAAAGTCAAACATTCCACTTCAACCGTCAAAACGCAACTAAAACTGCTGCGATTAATCGTTTTGTGTCAACAATTGATTTTCGCGGCGGCGGCGTTCCTATTCAATGAGCCATTTCGTGCATCATCAACCCACTAACCGTAGCATTCATTTCATTCATTCGGATATCTTCCATTTTTCCACTACTCGGATTCGAGTTTCGTTATTAGACAGAGAGAGATGGGTAGTGAGACATCATCAAAGTGGGCAAAGCGAGCGATTACAAAACCAAAATTATTACAGGTGAACGATATGCCCACAAAACCATTCTAATCGAAACGATCACTGCAAAGAATGGAGCCAATTGCTAGAACGTGGCCAGAATGCATATCGTCGATCAGCCCAGGCCTTTGATTATCGGGAACAGGTCGTTGATGTTTTGGTCAATGGGACAGAAAAACACAGTGTACTATAATTAGAATCTAGAAATTTATTACCACTTCAGAATTGGAGTATTTCCGAAAAAGAAAATAGAAAAGTCATACCAATATTCTTATTAAAAAACAAGATATAAAATTTTAATTTAAAATATTTTGAAATTTTGTGACATGTCTCAAATTAAAAAAATTATTAAAAGACATATAAGTCCTATTTATTAATCTTTTTTCCATTATAAAAAGTTATAAAGTTATAAAGTTTTGACAAAATACGAATAATAGAAATAAATTCATATAAAGTAAAGTGACAAAACATAATTAAGTAAGTAAATGATTGAATGAGTTTCTTATTCTCTTTTTGCCAACAAACACTTGTTAAGATAAAGAAAACATAGTTTGCAAAAATTCATAAGAGAAAACATAGCTTCATTTAGTAAGAGTTTGTTTTTTTAACTTTAACAAGTGTAAAACCGGACTCCCTCTACAGCCATACAATTACAGTCAGAAATTGTATTTGTGTATCGACAGGTTTTAAGAGCTTAAGGAACCCTTTAGTTGTTAGTGCCAGCAATGGATACAGTGAACAATGAAAAGGGCGTTATGATTAAGCAATCCATTATTAGAAACCCTAATCAGATAATTAATGGATTTGTTAATGACAAAACCAATAATATTTCGATTGTTAATCTAATATATAAAAAACTTGTGATTGTGATTTTTGGTAAAAATCATAATAAGTAAAACAATTTTCTTAAGCCTAGTTCAGTGAGTAATAGTATTGTCAATCCACCAAAATAGATAGACCAGCTAGGCCAACATTGATATACATTTTTAGTGTCCCGTCAAAAGTAAAAAATAATATGCATAAACAATTTTAAATAATTTTATGAGCATATAGAAATCGAATCAAACCATGTATGGTTTCATTGTTGTATTTAGATGTACGATGATAGTGCTGTTATAAAAAAGCCAACGGTTTTTCATATTAAAAATAATATTTGTCAGTGCTACATTTAAATATTAATGACGATCCATCTCCAATGTATATTCACGGCTTCCATTATCTGTCTGCATTTGTCTACTATTTTGCTTCAGACAACTTCTGACGAGAATGTGCCAGTTATGCATTTTGATTTCTTCATCGACCGAAATAGCGCATATTATATATTATATTATATTATAATATTTGTAATCTCCAGTCTATTCCGAACAGCAAATAAATCAAACTATTTAATTCACACGACCACACACAAAACTTTTGACTCTATTGATTAAATCCTTTTTAAAGATCACTAAGATTTCCGATCGATATGATCGAGAAAATCGACGACTGAAAAGGTAACGTATTCCGGGGAAAATTCTTATCTGTAAATATACGTACATATGTTAAAGATCTTATTCAGTATAACTATTTTAAAATTATCACACCATATAGGAAATTCATTTTTAAATAATTGAAACTTGCGTCCCGACTTCCGTCCTGTGTAAATTTCATACCGCTTTTCTAAGACAATAGTCGAGCCTTACAAAAAAGAAAAGACCTTCCCATCTCTTCCCAACTTGTATGTTTATATGCCTTAGTGATTTAAAATTTAATCGTTTAGAAAATTTTAATTTAAAAACGATACGTATGTAAATATAAATTCCGCAAAAGAAGAAATCCCTTCCCGTCTTTGCGACTATTGTATTTCCGTAAAATTACTTATATCCTTAATATATAAAGAATCAAGAAACGTCATGACATAAAAATTCATAATTTTTACATAAATCATAAATTACATAAATTAGTCATAACTGGTTCAATTAGAACTTATAACAATAAACACTACATTTCTCCCACTCGACCACTGTTCAAGATTAAATATTTTATAACTGTTCAATGACTTGTCACCATTAGGGTGATTTATTGTGGCTCAGCAGTCGAGTGAGAGATTACGGCTTGATTCGTTTAGAATGCAGAAGAGGCTTCTGGGCTTACACAACAATGCCACAACAGAGGAAAGATATGTGAAAACAGGTGCGAATTACGGAGACTTCTTTTCGAAATTGGGTTTCGCGCTTCAATTTCAGTAAAGTAATTCTGCAACAGAGAGGAAAAAAACAAAACAGAACAGAACACAGTAGCTACTTTATGGTGTCGACTTCTAACGGATTTCTTAACCTGGTCAGATTTCTAATGAATCTGACCGGTTTCTTGTTCTGTTAAGTTTTATTTTGTCAGCCACTTTAATTGGGCTTCTTCTCTTCCTCCTAAAGTCAAGTTCAATTAGTGTAAATCATGCAACCCGAGAGACGGGACGGTGTGGCGCTCCTCTAAACTCTCTTTTAATTTGTGTGAATTTCCTGACTTTCTGTTTTTGTTGTGGTCCGCAAATTCCAAAAGCGATTAAAAAACTATGAACACACTAAAGGAGTAATGACCAAATAAAATCACGCAATTAATTCACTATATTAGCTCCCAAATATTCATTTTATCATCATTAGCGAAGCACGGTGGTGCTTTTTGCCAAATGAAACATTGGAGTTTATTGAAAACAATTTTTTTTAAATTTCATACGAAATAAAATTTTGCAAAAATAAGAATAATCATGATCTCTATTTCCACGTATACATAAATCATAGAAAATGAACTTTTACTGGTAGGATATTCCCGAAAAAAGACGTAGTACCTCGCTTATTTTTACGTCTCATGGTGACAACTCAGAAATTATTGAATTTTAAAATCTCTTTGATTGTGCACATTTTAAGATTTAATTTATTTATTTATATTAATTATTATTAAATAATTAAATATTATATGCTTTAATTTTTATGCAAATTTTAAACTCGAAAATCAATTTTAAAATTTGTATTTTAACTTTTTAAGAAACTGATTTATTATTATAAATTTGGAGCCGGGCCAAACTGCATAAAGATTTCTTACTATATAAATTAAATATAGTATTAAGAATAGCCACGAAACTATGTTTTGGTATTAGATTAACTACCTCAGGCTGTAATAGAATCGCACTGATTTAAGATCAAAATTCTAAATAATATTGTTTTTGTATGATTCGCGTAACTAAACTAAGCAAAAGCTATTTTAATGACTTAAAATGCTTTTTATTGTAAAAGAAAACATTTAATATATAAATTTCGCCTTTTATTTCCTACGATTTGTCAACAAAAGTCGTCACAAATTCTACCTTTTTGTTATTTTACCAAAGTTTTTTTTCATTTAAGTATTTTTTTTAAAAATTACATTATGTTAAATAAGAAAATGTGTTCTTTATATTCGTACTTTGATAATTGTTGTCAAATTAATATGACAACAATTTAAATAATTATGGGTTGCTTTTAAGACTCGGTTACCTAATCTTCTTTCTTAGAGAACTCCAGTTACGGATCTTGTACGACACATTTTATACAAGTTTATCATCAATTGGTTTTTGAAGTCGAGGTGAGGGAAAGAAATATTGAAATATTAGAAGTTTAATAAATAAGTATTACATTTATACCTTCAAATAAAAATTACATAAACTAACACTAACTTCATAATAAATTGATCCTTTACCTTACTGACTATCTATGCCAAACTAACCCTAAACCCTTCCCTTATACTGTGTTTGACCTATACTGCCCTCGTGAATGGTGCCGAATAGCGGGTCTTTGGCACATATATCCTATCCACCTCCCTTAACATAAAAGTAGATAGTGAAAACGCCTATGTGAGGAGGAGGCGGTGGGCGGCACCCATCACTCCAAGGAATCACGATGGTGCAACGGTCCGATGATCATTCATATGTATTTATATATATGAGTGAAGGCTATAACTCAGTCATGGGTTGTTTGGTCCAATTTTACATTACATTATCATCAATAAAAAACCTAATGATTATGGAAATATCTAATACTTGCTAAATTTGATCGGAAGATAAGTTTTATACCATTTTATTAAAACGAAATCGGTATCTCATATTATATTAAATGTCGTATTCTAGAGACATTTTCATAAAAGTATCTTAAACATTTTTCAAAAATAAACAAATCAAATAAAAAAAAACAAATCTAAACCAAATACTCTAATATTTGTGTTTTTCTCTGTGAATTATTTTTTTCAAGAATGGCTAATGGAATAAAAATTAGTTATATTAATCAAAACTAGAATTCAACAAGAATCTCCGAAAAGAAATATTTAAAATCCAAGCCTTTATGAAGACGTCTCTTGATATTTTTTAACTAGTAAACAAATCCATAAAAATGAATATTGAACCATTTTTATGTGGTTTATAATGGTATGGTAGGTTGGGCGAAGAACCCGCTCGGAGATTATACCATAGCCCATATTCACATATAAATATACGAATAAGATCATTGTAACGATGTACGATAACGTATCACCGGGTGTATGGTGGACAGTCATACACCCCTCCTCGTATAGCGCCCTAACTTTCCCTCCCTATCGTAATTACCTACCCTAAATATTTTGGGATATATATATAGTTTTTCAATGATTGATCACATATTAACATGGGTTAGAAAAAAGTGTTTAATAGGCCCGCCATGAGGCACCCGCACACTTTTCAATGTTAGTAATATGGACACTTAGTATGAATTTCCGGATATTTATGGACTAGAGGATTATAATAGACTTAAATAAATACATGATTAAATCTAGAAAACCTTTACCCAAATAAAAGAAAACCATTTCAATACTTTCGAAATAATAAAATAAAATTTAATCAATAACGATTTTATAAGAATGGGTAATTGAATAAAATTTAGCAAAAATTATCAAAATAAAAATAGAGTAACATAAACTTTAACAAGAGTTTAAACCTTTATAAAGACCAATTGGAATCGAATATTTAATACAGATTTCATTAGGAGGATGACAAATTTATCTCAAAACCAAACAATAAATATAAAACAAACGAATCCGAAAAAAGTCCAATCAATTCCGAATTTCGAAAACGTGCCGAGAACGAGCAACATAAATAGACATTAACATATTTTTAGATCGAAATACATATTTGAAAAACGTAACACACATATTTAAAATCTCAAATCGGTAATTAATTTCAAATTGCGGTAAATGCTAATTTTACCCACTGTTGCGATCGATTACTGTGCTTTGTGTGGTAGCTGGCTTAGGAAAAAGCCGGAGAGAGGGGAAAGTGTTTGAGCAAAAATCATAATTACGGCGCTAACGCTAATAACAATCGCGAATTACCTCGAGTGGCTCTGGCTTTGGTTTTCTCATGAACGCGGAGAGCACAGTTGGAATTTCCCGCTCCTCGGACACCTGACGCGATCTACTGCTGCTTCCCACCTGTTTCTTGTTTTCCGCCAGCGATTCCAAGTCCGATTCGTTATCAGATAGTTCAACTCTGGACAGAGACGACGCCATGCTGTCCGATCGTTCAACACTGTTTCGAGCTGAGCCCTTTTTCCCGTTCTTTAAAGCCCCCACTCTTTGCATTGCTGCATGCCGATGAACCACTTCTTTTAGCTTCATTTTCTCCTCATCGATCCAGGACTTAATCCCAGTCCAGGCGTGAGACAATTGCTCCTTTTTCTCATCCAAATGGAGATTGATTTTTTGGTTTTTATTCCTCAACAGAGTGATTCTCCTCTCTGTAGGTTTCAACTTATTTCTATGCTCACAATATTCAAGATCAATCTCATTGTTAAAGTCTTCGCTCTCATTGATCTGCCTTGTAAGTTCGTTGAGCTCTTCTATAGACAGGACTAGATTCCTCGCCTCTTGAAGGCTCTCAAAGCTGGCAGACTTAAGATCAAAATCGTCTGAAAGGGACGACCTTGAGTTGTTTGAATTAAGGCTCTCCTCGCTCTGATAATTCCGCTCATTGCACGGATCATAGACCAGAGGTGTGGGGGTTCTGCTATGGTCAGACTCTGAACCGTTTAATCTGTAATTATTCACACTGTTTTGCATGATATCTGCAACGTGAGCCTGTTTCTGGATGATAACACTTGACTGTTTTATCGTCGTGTTTGAACACTGATTTTTATTGCCCCAATCGCTCGAGTTCTCCTTGTCGGAGTGATTGTCATCAGCCCCAACACTGTCAGTCTTATCTCTGGCAAATTCTCCACTTGATACGGCCTTTGTCAGGCATTTCTGTTCTGATTTGTGTAAATTTGACGCGGATTTACTCTTGTTTTTGCGCAAGGGCGGGCGAATTGGGGACAGCTCGTTTTCGCTAAAACGATGAAGAACAGCAGAGTCGAAAGAGTAATTGTGAATGCTCTTAGGGCTTGGAGGAACTTCATAGTCTCCTTCGTCTGTGGAAGTACTTAAATTCGCGAAATTACTACTATTCATGGCATCATTGTTTGGGAAGAAGGAGAACTTGATCTCTCCAAAATTACGAATCGAATTCGCAGCATCCGTGAAGACGTCTGTATCACTGTCCGATGACACAGGAATGGGACTTTTAGGAGACTTTTGTTGACAAGAAGCCATTTTATCCACGTCTAAGGTGGTAGTTGTTATTAGAACAGGAGCCCCGATCTCTGGACGAAGATCTCGACTCGAATTTCCAGTCATATCATAAGAACCACTTGAACTTCGATGGGGAGAGTGCTTCCTGATCAAATCTGTGTTAGCCCTCCGCATTACCAATTTATTACTGACATGGGAATACCTCTTGATCTTATTAAAGATCCCCATTCCCACTGTCTCTTGATTAGTCGAGGTGGAGTCGTCATTAATTGACGGCGACTTTTGCCGGAAATTGCGAATTTTATTCATTTTCCTTGGTCGGACTTGAAGCTATTTTAAATTTTAATGATTTATGCCAAAATTTTTATTTACAAAAATTGCGATTCACGATTTGTGGATCATTTTTCACTACAAATTGGTCTGATTTCGCACTTTTTGCAACATTTTGCAACCACACATTGATTTTTATTCACTTTCTGTTTTTTTCTTCTTCTGATGATGATGATCTTTCCAAATTTCTAATAAACAAAAATAGAATTATTATCTCTATAAAAACACACACACTTTGTATTTCTTAATTGTGCAAGATCACAACCCGTTGGTCTTGACTCACGAGGGACTGTCGCAAAAAGATAAAATAGTAAAACGAGTACGCGAATATTTCACAAACGAGACAAATTATTAAGCAGAAGAACTCGTGCCAATTCATTACACAATTACACCATATTGCCTCTTATTTTTGTATTTTAATTTTTGCACTTTTGGGGCCAATTTAATTTAGAACTGCGAAAATCAGCACAATTTTTTGCACTTTACTTTAACAACGCTTAAACAAATAGTATTAAAAAAAAGACTGCACATTTCGCTGCTACTTTTCAATGTAGAGTGTTCTGTATTATTGGATTAACAGCTACTGTCGATAATCTCTGTCCAGGGGGCTGCAGTTTTGCAATTGGCAAATAGGAAAATACCTGTTTCAGGTATAAATTGCGGATATTTTGCAGCGAAAAGGGCGGAATCGAAAGTCGATCACGGGGTACGAGTGCCGGAATCCAATTAGCGGTCTGGATAATTGGGTTGTCTTTAGGCAATTAGCAGGAATTTGTAAATTTTTCAATAGTTTCATTAATTTTTCAACTTTTCTGGAATTTTTTCAAGGTTTCTGACGTCGTTTTTCAATTCAATTGAGATTTTTCTCTGATAAAGAATCTCCCATTTGTAAGAGTCCCGGTGTGATTTGGCTGTTTTTTTCTTCCAAAATTCCTCTCTGCACAACAGATAACGGGCCTAAAAGAAGTCATTCCACACCAGACAAAAGCACCTTGTCCATGGACAATTAATTAGATTCATGCTTTTAGATTTCTGGAGAGATTTCATCTCGATCTCTGTGTTTTTCTCCTCTGTTTTTTCTGTTGTTCTGGATTGCGTTTAGAAACCAATTAGAGGGCTATTATTAAAAGGGCTAGACGCCTGTCGGAGTTCTTAATTAAAATGCGGGGCCCTCGGTGGCTTAAGACCTGAGATGAGGTATTTAAAAGGCCCCCAAATCAGTTGGAAGAATCACGACACGATTCTGTTTTTTTCTCTGTATTTTTAGACGACTTGAATTCACTTTTGGATGGCAGTGGCTATTTCTGATGTCCACTCTCATCCACTGACACTGCTTTGTTCTGCAATAAGGCTTAAAATACCCTCTTTTAATCCACTCCTTGGTTTTTTATTTGCTATAAAACCGTTTCACCCTTTTTTTCTTATCAATTTGTGTGTCAATTAAAGGAGTATTGAATTCTCCCACAAAACGAACGATTCTACACTTTTCCACTCCCAACTGTTAATTGTTTTGGGGGGGCTTCCAGCTTTATTATTATTTTCTATAAATCGATTTCCATAGAAACTAATAATTCCACCAACAACAACCAGGCACACAAAACAACCGGTTAATTGATGCAGTTGATCTGACTCTAGGAATTTTTCTCAAATTCTCTACACTTTTCTGTGTTTAACAATTAATTACTGTGCACACTCAACATCACGTTTAGAGGTCAAGATCTATGTTTGCGAAATAATACGAAACACTAACTAAACTATGGCAAATTAACCAAACACCGGTATTTTTCGCGCTTATCGCAATCTTAAACAAACGTTAGAACGACTCTCCCGCAATTACTCCTCTTGTTATGTTCCCGTGTCGTTCGTCGTAGAGAAAAAACTAGACCCACACTGTGTCTTTCTGTCTGTTCTAATAACTTCCGAACTCAAAAAGTAACTGACTTGACTCGAGCAACTTACATTCCCGCTCTTGGGTTCTATTAATAATATTCTACGTGAGGGCGGGTCGGAAATTATTAAGATGCAGTTCTATTAAAATTATTCTAGAATTTATTTATACCTACAATGAACACTTTGTAGTTTGTGTATTTATATTTAAGTTAATAATATTTCAGTCAGTTTAAATGTTTTCTATGTATTTTTGTTGCATGAAACTGATATTATGACACTAAAATTTGTTCTGTCAAACTCGTTTTTATAGCACTAGTGCTTTTTCTTTATTCCTTTATTATAAAGTGTAACCTCCGTGAAAGAAATTCATCAAATTTATATGGACATCAGTTTTGTTGTATGTGGTTTAACTGTAGTTTGACAGAATCTGTAATAAACCACCTCGTAAAACTAACTACGCCTACTTACGGCTATGATCAAGAGAGAGATGCAAAATATTTTAAATTTGAAATTTAATTTAAAATAGTGGCCACTTAACTGAATTTTAATTAAAAATAAAATTTTTTTAGATTTTTGTGTTAGTTTATTGAAAAATGCATAAAATTTTGTATAAAACTCGGTCGATGAACATTATTAAACACTCGGACCTTCTTTAGGGCACTCGCTATGCTCGTAGCTTAAAGCAACTCTTATGTTTAATAATACCCTATTTTATCGACATTGTTGTATAAATAACTGTTATGTTAAACAATATGCAATCAAACCGCCATTTGCACCACACACGAGGGTCGTAGTAAACAATTATTAGTAAATTAAAGAATTTCATGTGTATAATTTTAATCAATACATCATTATCAGAGATCTTCAACAAATGATATATCAAATATTTGAAAATTTTAGGTAAAATACTTATATATAATTCGTGTCTTATAATTGTACTTAATTGTGCCAAAATCATAATCGTAAAGCAATATTTTACTAGGTATTATTCAATAAGAAAACAGTATTTCATCAATAGTATTATAAAATAATATTATACGTGTATATACTTATAACTATTTGAATTTATCGTTATTTCGAATCATAAAATTTACTTTCTAACGTTGCGATTGTTTATCGAGTTGATTAGACAATATTTTAAAAACAAAATTGTAAAAAATGGATAAAAATATAATAAACACCAATTTATTCAGGCTTAACAAATTTAAAATTACTTGGTTTTTGGGTTCAACATTAAAACTATAATCGGGGCATGGCTCACATTCATATAGAAAGCCTGTCAATAACCTCATAGTCAGTCTCCCTGTTTTTCTGTTTCCATTATTCTGTATTTAATAATTAATAAATATGTTTTATTGAATTTAATAAAAACAGAGTGTCTGAAAATAATCAGAATTAAACTGATTTTATTTTCCTTATTAGAAATTTTTTACTAAAAGTAATATTAAACTAAACTTTTCAATTTACCCTAGAATTTATATGGATTCACGCATAAATAAGCTGGAGAGAAGAATTGAAAAATATCAAAACGCATTTTGGAGTAACAACAAAATATTTTAGTATCCAAACAAATAAGAATTAGACTGCGGTGGATGGTCAATTATTGTCTAATCCAAATACCTCGAGTACAGAGGAGTGTTTACAACTTTTATAGCTTCAAAGTGCCCTGAAGCATCAAATATTCTTATTTTGTGTGGGAACGGAATTCGTCGATTGGCAGAAAGAAAGTAGATGAACAAAAAGAACCAATCATTAGTTAAAGTCCTAATAAAAAATAAGTTCATTAGCACCTTCTCTTCAAGACGAAACTTAATTTAATTAGAATGCCAAATATAATTAAACAAACAGATGTTCTAGCGTCATTCAATATTACGTTTTAGAATCAATAAAAACCATTTAGCAATAAAATTAGATGTTCTACAAACAATACAATTAATAAAACTGTTAAAATCATATGATTAAGACGTTAAATTTATTTCATTTGGAATAAAATTGCAATCAACTTTGTATTCTGATTAACACTGATACCTTTATCACTAAGTAAATAATTCGAAATGCCACGAATTTCAACACTGAACATGGTCTGATATAATAAAAAAAATCCATGTATTGGAATTTGTATATAATTTAAACGCAAATCATATGGTTTTTATCTTGAACATGATCATCAACACAATGATAATCACTCCAAAACAATATTTTATGCATTTTGGTGATGTATTTATTGTGTGTACATGAATACTTAAGGATCAAGGCGTTTCCTTTTAAATAAATTTTTAGTTTAAACATCTGCTATAAATTAAAAGATCATTTGAAATGTTTAATTTTGTTCTTCTTGAAGTAATTTACAATATAAATTACAGGCATATTCATTAAAAATATATCAAATAACAGTACAATGTTAAAATTCTATAACACGAAAAGAATTTAATAATATTGGATTGAAACTCGAAAATATTATCGGCAAATAATCTGAATCGAGATCTTTCTTTTAAATATACAAAATTACATTAAATATTGTATTTAATACAGATAAAAAAAATTATCAGCCACACCAGTTCTACTTTAAATCATTCATATTAATTTAACGTATTTGGGGGTTATTCTATTATATAATTGAATTTTTGACATGGAATAAAGTTTTAGTAGAAACAAATAGTTAATGAGGTGTGACAGAAAGGCAATGACGTTCACACACCACTGCATCCACAAATCTGCCTAACCTTATTATTAAGAGATAAATTCTAGTTTTGTTTTGGAGTATTATAGAGCTAGTATTAACGTGTTTTTATTTGATATATAAAATCATTATAGTGCATTTCAAAAAATGTATATCCTTACCATTCTAATTTCAAAATCCTAAGTAATAAATTACTAGAAATAATCTGAATTTTTATGATTGGAGAAGTGCAAAATTAATTTTGTTGAAAAATTCAAAGATTTTCTTCGATGACTGTAATAACTTCTTCAACATCTTCCTTATATAAGTTTTCCAAATTTTTAAATGTTTAATGAGTGACGTCATTGGCTGCAATGTTTTAAAAGCATCAGACACCAATCCGATTTGAATTGAAGACTGGACATACACATACACATGTTATCTACATTCTATATTGTACACAATTAAACTGTATTTATTTAAAATTTAAATACTTTTTGACTGAATTATAAAGAGATTTATTGTTTTAGGCAAAGCCGCTCAACCTTGTATAAGTTGACCGGATTTTACGTGACGTCATCAGCCGGAAGAAAAATACATAAATCAATCTGGTTGGCGTTTTTTTATTGTTAAAATGAAGTCTAAACAGATGTATATTGTTATCTAGATTCTATCTTGTACCGAATTTAAAACTATTTTCTTAAAATTTGCAATACTTTTTGACCGAATTGGTTGAGAGAATGCGATATTTTCGCATTTCGGCACAAAATAAGTGGTATTCAACTTATTAGACACAAAAATTATTGTCTAAATTAATTGTTACACGTATTTAATCACTTTAAAAGTCTTTTGTTACAATATTATCGCTAATTTTCTTGCATATAAAATGAAAACAATGGTATCTATTCTATACAACCTTATTGTTAATTAGCGTTGGTTTTAGGTAGTTATTGCACGTAATTAGTCACTTTAAAGCCCTTTTATGACCATATTATCAAATCAAAACAATTAATAATAGCGCAGTCAATGACGTTTCACTACCACAGATTATTACATACCTTTTTGTTAATTGGCGTTGTATAAAATATGTTTTACAAGTAAACAATCTAACTTTAAAGAACCCTAGTTAATAATAGTTAACTTATGATATACTTGACCATATAAATATTTCTATTATAACACTAATGCCAAAAAGTAAGCCTATTAACCACACGATGAATAATCTCACCAAATTTAAATCCGCCAACGAAATTAGGTCCCCACTTTTCGAACAAAAGAGAGTCATTCTGAGGCCATTCACAAAATCTCCGAAAGAGAAGATAATTTGCTTAATCGTGAAACAACAAACAATAATCACCACCGGTACTTTTGATATCACAGAATGAATTCACAGTTAATCGAATCGGCAAAGGTAAGCTCCTCATCAGAAGACAGCAAAAACAAATCCATTTTAAATGCTCATTTCTTAAAAGAATAATATCAATGAGTGTCGAAATGTGAGTGAAGGTTGTGGCTGTGCTTGCTAATAGTCTCTCAGATTATTGCCACAATCTTCATAAATTATTCACATTTCTGTTTACGCTTTACATAAGGCATGGAGCGTGTTTACAATTTCCATAGAACGAAACAATTTATTAAGTGGAGAATGCGCGTAAAACATTGCGAAAGATTCCAAAAGATAGAACCATAAACAATGGATCAGTTCTTCTTTCTCTTTGGAAAGACGAGCTCGATTTTCTGGAGTCTAAAGAAGATGGGTGGATCGATAATTTCATTTTAATGGTCTTTCTTTTCGCCTTTTTTAAAGGCATAATTACAGTAAAATGAAACCATATGGGGTCTGTAATTGATTTTCCTCGCAAAAACTGATTATTAATTACAAAAGCTATTAGCAACTCATCATGGGTCTCTTACTAAAGTAGCCTAAAAAGAAAGATCTTCCATGTAGAACCATTTTTCAACTAAAGTTCTCAAACGCTTATCTTTATTACGCCGCAAAAAACGATAATTTGCTATTTTCCAACAAGGAATTCGTTTTAATTTGGTTATATTTGTTCTAGCTTTTTATTCTTCTATTAAGATAACAAAGCCATTCCAATTGTTACATGTACGCGAAAGGCTATTAAACATGCCACACTTTTTATCTATGCCATTTTAAAGTAACAGTGTACGATAATTGCAGATATAAACTATGCGAAAAGTAAATTCAATGCTAAAGCTAAATTATATGGTTATTATGTGTAATATTTTTTATCCAAATATTTAATTTATTCAATAGATACAATGAATATCATGTTTCAAGACGCATTTTTTTCCTTTTTGGCAAAGTTACTTCCTGATATTATATAATTTATTTAGACCTCCATTGAAAAAAGAAAATTATTAAAAATAATGTAAATTTATTCAAAAAACCATAGTTTTATTTAATGTTGTATGTTTATCACGTCTACCTTTATTTGTTTTTTTTTTGTCAAAACAAAATAAGCATAAAGAAAGTTTGTTGGGTATTTTTTGCTTTTGTAGGTTAATACATAAAATATGTTATTTTACCCAAAATTTAGAAAGAATATGTGATATTTTCTCCTTGGATGACACACCTTTTACAGTTTAAGTCTAAAGAATTTTATTTTTTAAGTTAGTTATTTAAGGTTTTATTTTATACATTTACCAATTACTCCAGGTAACAAATGACATGTAGTTCCACAAATTGATTATGATGATAATTGTTCGAAATTTTCTGTTCCTAAACTCATTTTTGGAAAAGTCTGGCGTAAATAATACCTATACTGATTATAGCCCTTATTCACATATAAAATATGTGAATAAGATAATTGTCCAGATGTACGAAAACTTGTCATTAGGTGTATGGTGGACAGCCATACGCCCCTCCACGTAATTCACCCTAGCTCTCACTGCCTATCATCCATTCTGACCCTAACTAACCTATTGCTATTCTAATAGTAGTTCCATAAATAATCCGGGGAGCGTTTGGATAGGAAAGGGTATAAGTGTAATACGACAAGCCATTCAGCACCGCACACGAGGGCAGTATAGGTCTAGCCACTTTAAAGAGAGGTTCAATACTAGTAAAACGGGCAGTTATTATTAATAACTAGTTATTCATGGACTATAGATGGTTGTAAGGGTAATTTCTCCCTGTACTAATAGTCCTTCGTTGAGAGTTAAATACTTCACAGATAAATAATTTCAAATTAAATTTTTGTAAAACTTAAATTTTAAGAAGGTTCACCAAAAAATCTGATAAATGCCATTATTTTTTTGATGACACATCTTCAGCATCTTGTGTGCACATTTTTTTAAAAACTAAATATTAATTTAATATCCAATTCACTTTCAAATCGCCATATGTGAAATGTCAATTATTAGTTTTAAAAACTTCCACCAGAAGGCCACCACGTGTCGATTTAGAAGACAGTCACAAACACATTTAAAAATGAAAAATGGTTAGAAGTAAGGTTACCGTTCTTATTTTTATATGGGACCCTACTAATTTCTATAAAATTGACAAGGGTACCCTCATGCGAGTTTACGCCAATTGTTTCCAGATAATTAACGAAATAATTGAATATGCCACAACAACCGCATCAGTCATGGTCTAATCGAAGGGTTTTTCATTTTCCGAGTGCTCAAATGCATTATTGTTTAAGTTGCCAATTTATTATAATAGACAATTTTTTATTTGTGATAGGTGATTAATACCATGCATAACATTATTCGAAATAATTAAATTCCGAAAGAGGGATATAGTTTTAATTAACATTCAAGAATTCGATCAAATATCTACAATTTTGTCATATTGTGAATTTATTACAATATGTCTAGTTTAAAACTAAAATGGCTCTATATACCTATAATAAAAGCTCTTTAATAACAGGTTTTCCTAACTTTAACACAAAATACACAAACACCAGATAGCAAAAAGTACGATTATTACCCAGATATCTTTGAGTCCCATCCAAACATTGAAAGTCTGTTTATCGAACAATTAGAATTGACGATTATAGTTGTTTGGTAATTGATATTACTCATGAAAACTACAATTATTACGAGATTCTTAAATTTAAAATACTATAGATAGTTTTTTGTAAGAATCTAATGACAAAATCCATTTTTCCATACAATACATTACAAAAACTTGACTTTATAACTATGTTGAGAAACATCAAATTAAAAAGGTAATAAACTCGATTTTTAAAGGCAAACTTCTAATTCAGTTCCATATTATAGTAGGCATTTTAATCGCTTTCAATTGATTATCATTTTATTTTTAAGATAAAGCCAAACTGTTGTCTCTTAAAGTAGAGCAATACAATTAATTACTATTGATAACTCCTTTCTTAAAACGAACTAAATCCACATAAAATTAACTCTAATGGCATTTTTATCAGAAGTAAATAAATTACGCATTTGTCAATTTTTTGTGCAAATAAAGAAAGCTTGACTTAGTCCAAATCAATTGGATGGAACGGGAAACAATGTCTTTGACACCCGTACTTTTATGAAGGCTGCCTTATCGGCCAGAGACCAGAGCGGAGACCACTTCCATTAAAAACGAATTCGTGCTTCCAATTAGAATTCGAAAAGAAAGTGACATTTAATTAATTCGGACAGGTTTCTATTTATCACAGTCTTTTTAGCCATTTGTGATACGCATTCCAAACGGACTCAACGCTTTTAATGATTGTTATTGCCAATTGCGGTTTTTGTCTTTACTGCCTTCATTGCAAATAATACAAATAATGGTCAAGATCAAGTTTGCGAAACTCTTCCTCCATCATTTATGATCTGATGATATTCAAGTCACCGTTCATCGACAACTTTCATATCAAAATATGGAATTTCTTCCTCTTGATTCGATTTTTCAATGATTGGGTCATTCACCTACGCAAGGTTTTTTTTATATTTCTAATGATGTTGAATGCGAGCGTCAAATGTGCGCTCAAGAAGCAGAGGAGGCCCCAGGCCAGAGAAGAGAATTAAACTCTGATCTGTTTTTGTTGACTCGTCATTCTTATGAAGCCGAGCACAACAGTGAAATACCACATAAAAACATTCGAATTTCTTATGCTAATGCCATCGGTTTAACTCAGGCATTGTACAACTAGACTAAAAGGTAGTTTTATAAAAAAAAAAATTCAACTTCACGCTTTAATCTTTTAATAAAAAGATTAATTTAGACCGAAATTTAAAAGCCCTGGGATGAAACGATAATTTGAAGGAGAACAAATCCAGTCCCTTAATAAAAAATATAAAAAAGTTTTAAAACTGTATGGCTATTAATTCATTAGGACTTAGGTGAATAATAAAGTACATAATGCAAGGTTACTTATGGGTCAACATAACAGGGAAATTACTTCCAGGATAACTATTGAAGAATCGTGTCCTTTCCAATTAACTTTTGGCACAAGGCCGCCCTGTATCCTCGTTAACTTCACATATTCCTCATTTAAGGCCTCGAATCAATTGTATAGCAATGGAAGAATTTTATCTTTTGAAGAGTTTAATCACAAGATACCGATGCTAACTTAGAGAAATAACATGACCATGCAAAACTAGGGTTTTAAAGAAGGTCATTCCGATTGACCGTGTTTTATACAAAATTTTATGCATTTTAGTTATATGAAATTGATATTACGGTACTAATATTTCTTCGGTCAAAATAATTTTTATAGCACATGTGTTTTAAAGAATTCGTTGATTTTTCTTTGCTATTAAAATGTGACCTCCGTTTGAAGATTTACTTTGAATTGATCGAATTCATATTCAAGTCTGTTTCGTTGTGAATAGTTTAGTCATTAGTGTATAAACCCATGATATTTAAATCCTAAAGAGATATCCCAATTTTGGAATTGAACTTTTTTTATGACGTCAGCTGATCCAAGACATATGAAACGTCACTTTTGTTTACGTTCTGTTTTGGAGGCAAATTTTATTCGTTTTGGTAGTTTTAAAGTATTTTTTGTGATCTATAGTTTTTGTTCAGTCCCGAAATGGTTCGTTGCACAATTAAGGACTGTGAAAACATAAGGAAATCGAAGCAATTGCCACGGTTCTTTTGATTTCCTGACGAAATTCGACGGAAAAACTTTATATGCAAGATAGAGAAGAGCAGCATATGACTCTTTCTGTTATCCCAAAATTCAAAAATGAAACAGNGTTCAGTCCCGAAATGGTTCGTTGCACAATTAAGGACTGTGAAAACATAAGGAAATCGAAGCAATTGCCACGGTTCTTTTGATTTCCTGACGAAATTCGACGGAAAAACTTTATATGCAAGATAGAGAAGAGCAGCATATGACTCTTTCTGTTATCCCAAAATTCAAAAATGAAACAGGAATAAAAATTGATTCAGTGTAATAGAGAACCAAATTTAAAATTGGAATTCAAAACCCAACGATTTCTTTTAGATTTTGGCTTAAGAATTAGAATACGAGCATTTTAGTGTGAATAATATTCGCAAAGTTGTATGAATAATTAACTATTTTGAAATTTAATATCGAAATTCGAAATGTAAGGTGTCCTTCGTTTATTTGATTTTCATAATGTCTAACTTTTGCTTATAAGTGCGTAAAATAGGGCAAGTTTAAGTTCAATATGCAAAAAATTACCATTTCTTTAAATAAAATAGTATACTACTAATTATAAACGTTGTATATTTTAATTAAAAACACAATTGAGACTTTCCTAATCTCATATTCCATTGAACCACTGTGCACTCTCATGCATTTCTGGACTTTTTTCTGTCCACATTATGACGTTTATGCAACTGGCTGCCGGTCTGGGAGAATGGGTTTTTTATAATAAGGAAATTAGGGGGAAATGATCTCGTGAACAAGTTGGAAGCTATAAAACACACATCGTTCAACACGTCGCCTCAATCAAGGCAGCAATCTTCACTAATTTTCCCATCGGAACCCCTATAATTTTCTCGTAACTTTTTCTAAACTAACAATTTATGGCATATTCCAAGCCCGAAATTAAAAGCGCACATAAAATTTGGCAAACAGACAAATGATTTGAGGAAGAAAGTGAAAAATAGCACAAAAAGTGATGCGATTTGGAACAGATGCTGCAAAAAGATCGAAAGTATGCCAACTTGATTTCATTAATTATGTATAGAATTGATAAGAAATAGCCTTTGTTAAGGTGAACGCAAATCTGTCTAGTTTCTTTCAAAAATATAAATAACTGTATTAAAAGAAAGTACTATCAATTTCGGATTATTCAAGCCAAATACAGAACATTTTGAAAGGAATTACTTCTAATTAATGGTCATTAGTAACAGAAAACACAATAAAAATTAGCGAAAGAGGATTAAAAGCTTAAGAAAACAATAAATCTATTTTTGTATTCTTTTAAATAATAGTAGTTTTATTTAAAAAACTTTAAAAATAATAAAAATAATATTTAAATGAAAAAATAACTAAATTATGTAAATAACTTTTTCATATTAAAATTCATTATCATCTTTCATGTAAAAAGCATAATAAAAATGATATAAATAACTTAATTACGATAATCTACGAATTTTATAGTATTTCTTAAGAAGGGAATCCCTAATTATAAATAATAACATTTTATAGCTTCTTTATGGCTAAAGAATAAGGTCGACCATAAACTGTTACTTTCAATAATGTAGTCGTATTTTTAGTAGAAATAAACTTTAGAATATTATTTCTTCTATAAATAAAATGAAAACTTTTAATTTTGGCCATTTGATATGTTTATACAAGCAATATTTATTCGTGTCAATCATCGCTTACAGAGATACATCAGCCTCCTCAAAGAACGTCATATCCGTAGAAATGAAGACATAATTAATCTTTATTATTTTAAAAAATAATAACTAATTTTATGATAAATTTTAGAGAAGAATTTTAATACATTGTTAGTTAATTAGGAATTTCCGGATGCATATTCAAATAAAGACAAATTTGCACTAATTTTTATTACCTGCTATATTTTAATAATTAATTAAGCAAATCCAAGCAAACTATTTATCTATTTATGTGAATATTGATGTTATAATAGTTATAGTTTATATAAAATTGAATGTATGTATGTATAATTGGACCAAAACAAC